>JAODAL010075255.1:0-14069 GCA_025379985.1 Phyllomedusa bahiana
AAAAGGGTCAGGGCGGCGGCAGGGGTTTCTTCAAGACGGGAGAAGGCGGGGCCCGGGGGCAACGGGAAAGGTCTAAAACTTTGGCGGACGACTCATACACGGGTAACAATAGGGACCAAGACACTAAACTAAACTCAAGCACACCAACAATCGGGGCAACGAGTTGGGGGGCGTATACCTTTATATTTGAAAGGGAAGTGCCCGCAATAAGCCAATTACCGGGACACTGGCCCTTTAAATCCAACCTGCCGTCGGGGTGCGTGCGCTAGGGGGGGGGCACGCGCACGATCGGCCGGAACGGACAGGAGCGGCGTGCACTGGAGGGGGGCAGTAAGTGGGGCCGGCGTGGGGACGAAAGGGGCCGCGGGTGACCGCGATCCCGCGCCGAAGCCCCAGCAACGGGGAACGCCGCAGGGGCAGCGGCGCCCGCGGCCGGGCCAAATGACATTAGTAGTGAGACATGAAAAGGATTTGGGGATACGCATGGGAAGGAGGGAAGCCGGAGTTTATAGGTCACTGGGTTTATTGCCTTAAGGACCTCGAAGGGCCCCCTACAAAGCGGGTTCCCATTTGTAGGTTGGGATTTTGAGGCGAAAAATCTGGCCGAGAGTCACAACTTTGTCACCCGGGGAGAAGACAGGAGGAGGGCTTCTTCTTTTATCTGCTTGCGCCTTCATGCGCGAAGCAGGGATTGACGGGTCAGGGACCAGATGGTCTTCATGTCCTGGGCCAGTGCGTCCGCCGCCGGGACCTGGATGGAGATGCCAAGGGAGAGGTGGGCGGGGATTGCAGACCGTAAAACGATGTAGAAGGGGGGAAGCCCCCGGGGTATTCCGAGTCAAAGGGAATTGTAAGAGAATTCCGCCCACGGCAGCAAGTTGGACCAGTAAATCTTGGCGTGCAGAAGACGAAGTGTCGTAGGTAACACCCCAAAACCTGGTTGCCCTCTCCCACCTGGCCATTCGTCTGAGGGTGGTAAGCAGAAGAGAAGTCGAGATTCACCTGGAGTTGGGAACACAGAGCCCGCCAAAACTTGGAAACAAACTGGAAACCCCCCGATCCGAGACGATTTGCTGGGGGAGCCCGTGCAGCCAAAAAACATGATTAAAAAAATAGCTCAGCCAGGCGGGGGGCAGACTGCAGGCCAGGAAAAAGGGACAAAATCCCCCATCTTGGAAAACAGCCTGTGATCACCCAGACAAAGGTGTTGCCCGGCTGAAGGAGGAGATCGGGTTACGAAGTCCATAGCTATGTGGGACCAGGGTTTTGAGTAGGAATGGGTAAGTGGATTGTAGTAGCCTGCCGGCTTGTGACGAGGTGTCTTGTTGCGGCACAAGAGTTTACAAGACTCAATGAAGTCTTTTAACGAGCTCGGGCCACCAATAGAACCGGGATATCAGGAAGAATGTTTTTCAGGGCCAGGTGACCGGCCCCCAAAAGAAGCAATGTCCCCAATATTAAAGATAAGTCTGCGGAGCTGGGCTTACGAAAGTTTTCCCCCGGGGGAAAAACCCTTTCCCGGGGAGGTCAACTGGAGCAGCCGAATAAGACGTTTCTGGGGGAATTATGTGCTCAAGATTAGTTTTCTTCACCCACCACGTCGGAGGCACGAGAGAGAGCGTAGGCCTTCATTTCTTAATCCGCGGGGGCCGGAAGTTGGATCTGGAAGTTAACCAGGGAGAAAAAGAGCGACCACCAGCCTGGCGTGGGTTAAGTCGCTGAGCCGCCCGGGAGGTACTGGAGGTTTTTGGTGATCCGAATAGAGGGGATGGGATGGCGAGCACTTTCCAGCAGATAACGCCATTCCTCCAAAGCCAGCTTGATAGCTAGTAGCTCCCAGTCGCCAATCGTATAGTTCCTCTTGGCCGGTGAGTACGTCTTGGAAAAGAAGCCACACGTTACTGTTTTGCCCGTGGGCCCTTTTAGTGTGAGAACTGCTCCGACCCCCACAGATGAGGCATCCACTTCCAACGTGAAGGGTTTTGCGGGCCCGGGCCACGATAGGATAGGATAGATGCAGTGGCAAAGGCAGACTTGAGCTTAGAGAATGCCTTCCTCAGCTTTGGAGGGGCCAGCTACGGGGAGATGCGTGTTTCTTCGTAAGCGCCACTATAGGAGCTACTAGCGTCGAAAAGTGAGGAATGTGCTGTATGGCTCGCAGCCGACTGGGCGTGGCCACTGCAACACGGCCGACAGCTTCGCTGAATTTCATCAATAGTCCTAGGTCTAGAGATGATGTATCCCAGAAACAGAAGACTGGTTTTTGGTTTGGAAGAGGCATTTACCCAGCTTGGCATACAGGTAGTTATCTCGGAGACGCCTCAACACCTGACGGACATGGCTGCGGTGGGTTTCGAGGTCAGGAAAGTAAACCAATATATCGTCCAGGTAGACCACTACACAGGTGTAGAGGAGGTCTCTGAAGATGTCATTCACGAGCTCCTGGAAGACGGCAGGGAAATTACACATCCAAATGGCAATGACCAGATACTCGAAAGTGCCCGTCCCCGGGTTTTTTGAAGGGCGTCTATTCCATTCATCGCTCTTGCGTATACGAACCAAAATTGTAGCCCCGTTCTGATCCAGCTTGGTAAAGCCCCTTAACTCCACGAAGGCGGTCGAAAAGTTCAGTGATCAACGGCAACGGAAATCTATTTTTCACCGTGGAGCTTTGTTAAGGCCCCGATAATCGATGCAGGGCCATAAGGAAGCCTCCTTCTTTCCATGAAGAAGAACCCCACTCCCGGGCGGGAGAGGATGGATTTCCGGAGGGAAACCACTTTTGTAGGTTTATCCAGAATATATTTGGACATGGCCTGCGTCTCCGGGACGGACAAGGGAAAGACCCGACCTTGTGGAGGGCTGGTGCCAGCAAGAAGCTCAAGGGGACAGTCTAGGGGCGATGTGGGTTGTAGAAAATCTCCGCTTGTTTCTCCGAAAACACATCGGCGAACTCGAAATATTGGGCTGGTAAAACAGGGCAATGGCTAGCGGAGGGTCGTGGCGAGGAGCAGGGTAGCACCGGGAGGTGCCACCAGAACAACAACTCAGGCAATTAGTGACCCAGGGGGTTTACTTCCACCAGTCGTCCAGCCCCAAGCGAAGGAGATTTGGGAGCCGTAGCCAAGGAAGCCCAAGTAGAACCGCCGACGAGGACGAGACAAGACGTAGAAGGCGATTCTCTTCCTTATGTAGTCTGCCCCTACGGATGGACAGTGGCTTGGTGAAAAACTGGATGGTGTCGCTAAGCACTCCCCCTGACAGATGAGATCACAACGGTTTTCCCTCCCAGGGCGGACCACCGAATAACGGAAACTGCCTCACCAGAGACAGATGGAAAAGTTCCCCACCGAGCCCGAATCCAAAACGCCGGGACTTGGAACGAGATCCAGCTTCAGTCACGACCCTGCACTGGCATCAACAGGTGTGGAGAGGAGGAGTTTTGCACCTAGGAATGCCTCTCCCCCAGAACCTAGGTGCCGGAATTTTTCCCGAAATGCTTGGGACAACTCCTCCGGTAATGCTTTTTTTGGCTGCCACAGTAGAGGCACAATTTTCCCTTTTTGCCAACGCTGGGGCCAACTCTGCCATTGAGATGAGCCCGATCAATCTGCATGGGCTCCTCGGTGGGTGTTGGCGACTGTGGCGCAGTGGCCTCTGGAACACCGGTGCCAGGCGAGGAAACCGGCGGGGGTTTGGGCTATTTGACGTTCTTCGCAAAGTCCTCTTCCCGTTCAAGGAAGTGCACATCAATGCGGGGGGCCCCAACCGATCAAGTCCTGGAGGGAAAAAAGGGATGTCCTCTTGCAGCCAAGATGTCCTTAACTTTGGCTTGAGAGCCCTTTCTTGAAGGTGGCGCACAGAGGGTCCCTTCGTTCCAAGACAGTGTTTGAGGCTAAGGTGCGGAATTGAAACCCGGCATAATCTCCCACGGACAAATCCTCCTGGCGTAGGTTTAGGAGGGCTGTCTCAGCGAGGATGAAACGAGCTGGTTCCTCAAACACGCTTCGGAACTCACTGAGGAACGACTGTAGGTCCGGCCGTCACCGATCTTTCTTTTCCCACTGAGGTGTAGCCCATCCAGGGCCTTCCCGGAGAGCAGGCGGGACCACGAAAGCCACTTTCGCACGCTCGGAGGACGGGAAAACTGGTTGGCCATCAGCCCACGTGCATAGAGCATTGGCTGATGAAGCCCCTGCAGAGTTTCGGATCTCCATCGAACTTGGACGGGAGCGACAGCCGAAGCTTGGGGCCCCCCCGAGCCAAAGGAACTGCTGAGGGAGGAAAAACCATGGGAGATGGCAGAGGTTGCTGCTTTTCTGGCGGTGGCGAGTTTCTGCGCACATTTTGGACAGCTGGTTCAGTTGCGCGCCTGGTGACCAAGTTGCCCGTGACTGGCGGGCAACAATGGTCGTTAAATCAGCCAGGCTGGGTAATGGCAAACCTTGGCGGGATCCATGGCCGTATCTTACTGTAACGGTCTGGAGTGGATCTCGCTGGACCACCGCAAGCGAATGGGAAGCCCACCCAGGAGCACGAATCTAAGAGGTCCCGGTATTTCAACTAAAACCCCCGCAAAGTGGGATGGACTTGCTGCGGCGGGAATCTACCAGGTCGCTCCCACTGGCGGGACTTTTCTTTCGGTGGGCGGGGCCCAAGGGTAGGCGAGGGGACAGATCGTCAGGCAGGCTCGTAGTCGGGGGACAGGCAGGAAGGTCTGGGCAGCGGCAGAGATGGCAGTGGTCAGTAAACGTAAGCAAACTGGTTTGGTACACGTAGACAAGACAAGACTTCTGGAATGCTTTCTCCCATAGGGTATGAGCACTAAAGATCTGGGAAGGCTGCCAAGAAGAGGCCGCTTTAAATAGGAACAGTGTCCGGTAATGACCAATTACCGATGCACTGTCCCCTTTAAAATTTTAAAACTGCCGGCGGGCGCGTCCTAGGAAACGGGCCACGCTCCGGGCCCCGGGACAGAGACGGACAGACACGCAGGGGCGTGGCGGGTAAGTGCAATTGAAGCTCTGGAAGCGGGGGCGACGACCCCCGGGCCCGACGTTGAGGGACGGGGCGCCGCTCGGCATAGGGCACGGATGTGCCCGCGACCGCCCCGAGGGTCGCAGGGGCATCCGGACAGTATCCAAACCCTTCTCCAGAATCCTGGTCACTATAACTTGTTAGATTTTTACATCATAAATGGATCCAGACCCTTCTCCAGAATCCCATTTACATAACCTGTTATTAAACATCTCGAAAATGTATCCAGAGCCCTTCTCCAGAATCCTGCACTAAACTTGTTCTATTATTATATCTAGGGAAAGTAATTTTCCCGACCCTTCTCCAGAATCCTGTCACTATAACTTGTTATATTATTACATCTAAAATAAAACCAGACCCCTTCTCCAAATCCCAGTCACTATAATATGTTTATATTATTACCCTAAAAAATATATCCAAACCCTTCTCCAGAATCCTGGTCATTATAATGTTTAAATTATTACACCTAGAAAAGTATCCAACCCTTCCCCCAGAATCCCTGGTCACTATAACTTTTATAATTATTACATCTAAAATGTCTCCAGGCCCTTCTCCAGAATCCCGGTCACTATAATTGTTCCCATTATTACATCTAGAAATGTATCCAACCCTTCTCCAGAATCCCGGTCACTTAAACTTGTTATATTATTACATCTAAAATGTCCCCCAGACCCTTTTCCGAAATCCTGGTCACTATAACTTGTTTTTATTACATCTAGAAATGTATCCAGACCCTTCTCCAGAATCCCGGGCACTATAACTTGTTATATTATTACATCTAGAAATGTATCCAGACCCTTCTCGAGAATCCCGGTCACTATAACTTGCTATATTATTACATCTAGAAATGTATCCAGACCCTTCTACAGAATCCTGCCCACCATAACTTGTTATATTATTACCCTCCAGAAATGCATCCAGAGCCTTTTTCAATTCATCCTGCACCGAGTTCCACAGTCTCACTGCTCTAACAATAAAGAATCCCTTTCTATGTTTATGTAGAAAATCGTTCCTCAAGACATAGAGGACGCCACGATGTTTATGATACAATCCTGTATATAAATAAAGCATAAGAGACATCTCTATATTGACCTTTAATATATTTCTACATATTTATTATGTGCCCCCTAAAGCATCTTTTCTTGAAACTAAATAACCCATACAGTCAAACAATTTCTAGCCAGAGTCATGTTTCATTTGCATGCATGTGAATTTACGAAAAATAATCGATTTTTCACATCTAGCACATTATATTTATGGCCTATCCTAATTTTAAAAGCAAAAACACAAAACAAGCCGAGTCGATAAATTACAGCAATCCCAGTATACACCAAAATTGCAACAACAAAAAAATTAAATTGGGTGTGTACACTATATCTATACCTTCAAAAGTTTAAGCAACAGTTCAGGTCATAGGCTAGGCTCCTGCCTAATATACTCATGTTTAGACATTTTAGACTGAAGATGGATTATACGGTAGACACAAATTGGTAGTCTGGCTAGGGTGCACACAGGGGACATACCTTCAGTGTTATATGGCTTATGGCAGGCTCACATCTTGAAACCCTACACAAATCTTATTGCTACATATGTTGAATGCAGTAGAACAAGGCTCAAAGACACTATACTATGCATTACCTCCTTTGTTTTAAGGGTTGGTCCATGGACTGTGAGTCACCAATGGATATGTCGCTCTTGCCAGGCAGATTGGCTCAGCATACCACCATATCCTATCACCACCTTGATGGGCATCTTCCTCGATCCATTCTGGCTTTTCACTCTGGAAAGCTTCTTCCTGTAAGATGGACAAGTTCACTGCTTGCTGCGCATCTGCATGGTTGGTACACATTCTGAAAAGGTACAACGGCAGCCTTAACTACTTCATCCACTCTTTAGTTACTGTTGACTTTGTGGGTGGTATTTCTGGAGAGTGTTAAAGGGGTTGTCTCACTACATTGATTCATCTTACCACAGTCCTGTTTTCTGCATTTCACTTTGAATTTATAGGCATGTTTACGGGCTTCCACTGGGCTTCGGTAGAAGCCAGATCTGTAGCTATAGCAACCAGCACTGCCAGCCGATCAGGATATATCAAACAGGTCTGTAGCTATAGCAACCAGCGCTGGCAGCCTATCAGGAGAAATCAAACAGGTCTGTAGCTAAAAGAAAACCGCATCCCAGCTTCAAAAGAATTGAACGGGTCTGAGCTAAAAATACCTAAGGAACGATGCCCCCCATAAAAAGGGGGGATTCATTTACAGTCCTTTTTTTTTTGTTTCACTTTGAATTCGAGGCGTTTTTTACGGGCTTTACAGCGCAGTAGAAGCGTAACGGGGTCACCGGGGTCCGTGGTACGGACCGCGGTCGACCCGCTTTCCCCACGGGGGCCCCCCGGCGGGAGGGGAGCCCCGCGGACCGCACTCCCGGTCATGGCGCCACCCGTCCCATCCACTCACCTGGCCTCGCTCCCGTCCGACCTGCCCCCTTGCGGCCGGAATCGCATGCGCGCCCCCTAGCGGGGGCTTTTCACGTACTTTTAAAAAGGGACAGGGCCGGAAATTTGGGTTTTAATTCCCGGGCCTGCCCCCTATATAGTTTTACCCACGTCATTCCCCTTGGGGAATTATTTGCCTCGTGCCTTAGCAAAAGGTTCCCTAAGGGGTGTTCTCACCCTACCGGTTACCGAACCTCTTGTACGTTTTTCCCAACCCCAACCCCTCTGCCGCCTCCCTTTGACCTTCCTGCCTGTCCCAGACCACGAACCTTGCCGCCCTCCCCTGCCCTTTCGTCCCCACGATACTTTTCCCGACTATGACTGTACCTTTTCGCTGCACTTGGGCCCGCCCCCCGCAAAAAAGTCACTCAGGGGGGACGACCTGGTAGCCTCACGCCGCAGCAATCCATCCCGCTTTGGGGCGGCTCTGTTTTAAAAACCGGGGGCTATTAGATTCCGTTCCCTGGGTGGTTTAACTACCACCTTGCGGGGGCCGGGGGTTTCCACTACCCAGCCGTCACATTTAGTTTAGCCATGGACCCCGCCAAGGGGGGGCCCTCCAAAAGCATCGCGGATCTTAGATGTTGGTTGCCAGCAGTCGCAGCAAATCGCACAACAGCCAGCAGGGGGGCCAGCTTCCGCCATGATGGTCATTTCCTTTGACCCAGAAACACCCCTCCACCTGGGCCTTCGTCGTCTCCGTCTACGTCACCCCTTTCCCATTGGCTCCCGTGGCCCAAGTTTTCGGCCCCCCTTACCCTCAGCTTTGCCGGGATCCCAAGCTTCCCGGGGGTCCATTACCCTGCTCAGCACTAGAATATGGCGGATCAGTTTCCTTCGGAGAGGTCTAAGGTGGCCTTCGTGGGAACCTACATGGGGGAAAGGGCCCGCGTGGGCAACCCCCTCTGGGATGGGGAACGCCCCTGTGACTGCGGATCTACAGACCTTCCTCAGGAATTCCGCCCCGTTTTTCGGGGACCGGGCACGTTTTTCCTTGCTGAACCGCCCTCTGAACCTTCGTAAAGGCACGCCTCAGGGGGTGACTATGGGGTACATTTTTCCGTATCTGGCTGGGAAATCATTAAAAGATCCCGCCCTCTGTGCCATTTTAAAAAGGGGGGCCTGCCACCGGGTTAAAGACGCTTTGGGGCAGAAAGAGACCCCCGTCCCCCTAGTGAATAATTATCTAGCAATCCGTTTTGTGTAAGGTTCGCAAGAGGCAGAAGGAGCTGGTCAGGAAAGGCACTGCATCCCCTGTCGGCGGTTTCATCGCCCCGGGGTTTTTTACCATCCCCTTACTGTCTCCTCAAGCCTCTGAGGTGAACCCATGGTGGGAGGCCCAGTTATCGAGAGGAGCTGAACCGTCGCCAAACCCGAGAAGCTATGTCTTACTCCCACCCCACCATTTCCGCGAACTGTCCCTACGCCCCGCGTCCCGGGAAACCCCACCTAGGAGCCAGGAGGGGGCGGTCCTAGGTGCAGTTTCCTCCTCTCCAGTTTGATGTCCAGGGGAGGTGACTCGATGTGGTTCTTCGTTCCCGGAGTTCTGCCCTCCTTGATTGGGGGTCTGCAGGGAAAACTCTCTTAGCCTAATGGAAACCCGGCCCCGATCCGTACCCGGGCGGGGAAAAGCCGCTGCTTATTTCTTGGGTCGGTGGGGAGCTCCCCCTGTCCCCACCATACATAACCCGGCCGGTGACACTCCTGTGGGGGCTCTGCATAAGGAAAAAGATCACTTTCCCCAACTTCTGTCCCGTGCTTCCTCAGCGATTCTTGGGGTTCCCCCGGCTGCAACGTCACGCCCCTAAAACCTCGTTTTTAAAGCAGGGAAGTCCTGCGGGGGGACCGGAATGCCAGAACTGTTGTTTGGAGGTGCCACGCCCGGTCCTACCACTCTCCGCCTCCCTCGCAAAGCCGTTGCCAGGCCTGCAGCCGAGTACCGGGACTTTGGGGATTATTCCCCGAGAAAGAGGCTAAATCGCTGCCCCACAGGGGCCCTTACGACTGCCCCCATTGCCCTCCTCCCAGGGCCCATCCACCCGGGGAGGGTCTCCCCCTCTCCTGCCAGAGACTCAGGCCATGTCACCCCTACATTGGGAGAATCGCAAAAAGGGATTCATTGAAAACCTCCTCCCCCGGGGGACCCGGGTTTTTCTTCGGCAGAAGAAGGAGGGTTCCCTCCGTCCGTTATGACTACAGGGGTCTAAATAAGATACGAAAAAAAACGCTACCCTCTCCCACTGATTCAACTTTTTGACCGTTAAAGGGGGGCTAAGTGTTTTCCAAGGGGGGCTGCGGGGAGCCAAAAACCCACCGAATTCGGGGGGGGGATGAGTGGAAGAGGGTTTAATACCGAGATGGGAATTTTGAGTACTCGTGATGCCCTTTGGGCTCGAAAAGCTAGGTTTCCAAAACTCGTCAATGATGTCTTCGGGATCTCTTTGTACACCTTGTCATAGTTACCTAAGACATCCTACTTTCCCCTCTATCTTCGACTCACCGGGGTCAAGTACCCGGGTTCTCAATCTGCGCGCAATGACGTACGCCAACTGGAAAAATGCTTATTCCATGGGACCCCTACCTTTCTCGCTACATATCTGGGGCTGAAGGGCCAAAAGATGGACCCAGAAAAAACTCCCCCGCGTATGCTGGCCCCCCTCCTGCGTCTTCGGCAAACAGTTTTTCCGGGGATTCGCGAACTATTACCGAAAATTTTTTTCCCCCCACTTCCCCCCTTTGGGGGCTCCAAACGTGGCCTTACTAAAAGGAAAATGCAACCCAGAGTGGCCCCCAAAAGGCCGAAAAGGCGTTTGTGGATCTAAAGGGGGCCCTCCAACCTGCCCTTGGTCCGGCCTTTTCCGGAGGCCGTTCCCCTGGAGGTGGAGGGCCT
Source organism: Phyllomedusa bahiana (assembly GCA_025379985.1). Classification (NCBI taxonomy): domain Eukaryota; kingdom Metazoa; phylum Chordata; class Amphibia; order Anura; family Hylidae; genus Phyllomedusa; species Phyllomedusa bahiana. Next base: position 10,422 of record JAODAL010075255.1, read on the forward strand.
TTCCGGGGGGGGCAGAGGCGGTCCTCCGCAGAGAAGCTCTAAAGGAAGGTTTCATTTGGGTTTTTCAAAGCCCCTTTTCCCCGGGCTGAGGAAACTATGCCTTGGGGAGGGGAAACTCTTGGCCTAAATTTTGGCCCCTAAAGAGTGGCGAATCTTGAGGGGGTGTATCTAATCAACTCTTTAGGACCAAAAAATTTTGTTGATTTCAGAGGGCCCAACGCTAAACCCCGCCAAGCCCGGTGGTTTTTTTTTTTTCTCAGGTTTGACTTTCTAACATTTCCGGCCGCTGAGAAGAACGTCAAGGCGGAGCCCCCTCTCGGCCTCACGTGGGTGAAGAACCCTGTACAACACATCATTTCCCCCGAAAAGGGTTTTGGTTCACGTGGCCCCCCCGCAGGTTCCCAAAAAAATCCCTAAAAGGGCAAGGTACGTGCCACGGCACCAGGGGGGAAAATTCTTTAGTGGGGGGATAGCTCCTTGGGCTGGTCATCTCGGAGCCGGGAAATCTTATGCATTGATTCGCGGGGATACGGGGGCCGACCTAGACAGTTGTCAAGGACTACACCCCCTTTCCTGTGTCATTGCGCTCGGAACAAGGCCCACCCAAAAGGCCCCCTGGCCTCTTGCATCCTCTGCCTGTGCCGAAATCCCCCTTGGACGCACATAGAATGGGACTTCGTACGGATTACCAGTCTCCTTGGGAAATTTGGTCATCTGGGGGGTGACAGAAACCCCGGTTCTCAAAGATGTCCCCCTTTGTGCCTCTCCCTGGCCTGCCCTCTGCCCCACAAATTGGCTAGTCTTTTTCTTCCGGCTGTCTTCCCCTTCAGGACTGCCCCACACATTGTCTCGACCGCGTTGTTTTAATTTGTTTCCCCTTTTTTGGGGGGCGTTGTGCTCCATCTGCAATCAAGTTTGCTTTTCACGGGGCCACCCCCTCAGTCCAAAGGGGGGGTGGAGAGGGTGAACCAATTCTGGGGGAATCCTGCGTCACTTTGTGTCCGGCGTCGGAAAGGGGCGACTGCTCCCGGGGAATTTTCATATAACCATCGGGCCGGATGCTGCCCGGGTCTCCCTTTTTTTGTAGCTAGGGGGACCCCACCCCCCCCCCTTTCCCCGCCCTCCCAAATCCAAATGTGCCGCTGTCAACGACCGGGTTCGGATACAAAGGGCCTCTGGCAGGAGACGGCGACATTCTCACTTCGGGGCCTCCCCCCGTATGAAGTCTCAGGCGACAAAAGGGAAAACCGCCCGACGTTTTCTTCCTGGGACCAAGTTTGGCTCCTTTTAAAATATTGCCCTGAAGGTCCCCCAGTCCCTTAAATTGGGCCCCCCGGTTCCTCGGACCCTTCAAGTTCTTCGCATTTTTAAAACCCCTTTAAATACAAGCTTTTTGCCTCCATCTCTCCGGGTCAAAAACGGGTTTTATGTGTCCCTCCATAACCCTGGGGCTGAACCGGGGCTCTCGAAAGAAAGTGACCCTTTTCCCCCGTAGCCGAATCCATGACATCTTTGAGGGAAAGGACATTTTTTGATATGAAAACGGTCAGAGGGGACGTTTCTTTTTTCGTGGATTGGAGGGGGTTCGGAAACCCCGAGGAGGATCCTGGGAGCCGGAATCCCAAAATCCCCGAATCGGGGCCCCCCTCCCAGATTTTTGGGGCTAAAAAGGGGGGAGGCCCAAGGGGGGGGTACTGTAAAAGGGGGGCGCCGCGGTCCGTGATACGGCCGCGGGCGTACCCTGTTCCCCCACGGCGGGTCCCCCGGCGGGGACGGGGGGCCCCGCGGACGCATGCCCTGGGGCCACCCGTCCCATCCACTAAACCCCGGCCTCGCTCCCGTCCGTTTTTCGTCCCCTGCCCGGGCCCAAGCACATCCCCCCCCCTACGTCCGCGCGTTTAGGGAATTTAAAGGACAGGGGGGCCCGGTAATTTTGGTTTAAATTGGCCGGGGGGCCCGTCCCTATAACCTTTTGCACCCAGTCCCTTCCTTGCTGGATCTAGTTGCCTCGTGCCCTTTGCTAAAGCGTTCCCAAGTTTGTTTCTCGCCCTCCGTGTACCCCACCCTTGCTACTTTTCCCCGACTCCGAACCTTGCCCCCGCCCGACCTTCTGCCTGCCCCCCACTACGATTCCCCGACTACGATTTGACCCGCTGCACCTCGACCCCCCCACCGCAAGCAATACGTCAGGGGGGACGACCGGTACCTCACGCCGCAGCAAGTCCATCCCGCTTTGCGGCGGGCTCTGGTAAAACCGGGGGGGTACCCAGATTCCCCTTCCCCCCGGGGGGTTTAACTACCACGCTTTCGGTTGGTCCGGCGGATCCACTACCCACCGTACGAACCAGGTTGAGCATAGCAACCAGGCTACGCCCCATCAGGAGAGATTTAACAGGTTGTAGCTAAGAACCATGCGGGGCCTAACAGGAGAGATAAATAGGGGTTTTAGCTATACGACCTGAGGACTGATGCAGCCCATACAAGAGGGGATTTAGAATAGGGGTTAAAACTGGTAATGGGGCAAAAATTTCAAAGTGATTGTTTTTTGAAACATCTTTAAAATAAAAAGAGCAATCCCTTAGTGAGACAACCCCTTTAAGACCTTACCATCGTATAGGGAAAACAGAATTTCTAAAACTCGGTTTGATTCCCAAAATAGTTTACTGAAGAAACCCATAAATGTCCTGCTGTACCAAATAATTTCAAATAATGGGCTATTCAGAAAGCAGAACAAAATATGACAATAGCTTACCTTTGCCCAAAACCATCTGGGCACCATCACTTTGGTTTTTGTATAATCACCAGGGGGAGTTTTTGTTACACTATTACTTCATTAGGGATCATCACAGCAGATCAGGTGATTATCTGGGCCATTACAAATACTCAAATTCTGCATTAAGAATTGATCTTTATAAGGACTGTTTTTCTATTAATGTACGGGAAATGAAACTCCTGGTAAACCCCCTTCCAGCAAAATAATTTGTTAGCACCCTTACTGCAAGACTGTACTTTAATGGTCATCCCCCCCCGGGGGGAAAGGACAAATAAGTCGGTTTATCAACTGGGATTTATCCGTTTTGTGCCGTCCCCACGCCGCAGGGGGACGGGTTCTCCCCACAATGATGGGAGGAAAAAGCCCTTCCCATTCCCCTTCCAGTTCTATTCCCTTTCCCAAAAAGCAGACAGAAAAAATGAACAGTTCCCCTGTTTTTCGGGCGGGACCGCTGATGGGTTTTCCAGAAAACCCGGGGTTTCTTTTTTGGGCCGGTTTTTTTCTGACGGGCTGAAAAAAACCCCCGCAAACCTGTCGTGGGGGCATGGCCCAACATTTGCTACAGACAAGTGTTTAGTCAAGGGCCCAATGTCTTGCTTTAAAGCTACAAAAAAGATCACCAAATTCGGGCACAAACCGACTGTTTTGTAGAAACCAAGCCAACATTTGGCTTTGCTTCCCCATTTTTTTTAATTTTTCCCCCTCGTCTTTTCGATTCAATGGGCAATTTTAATATTTTCTGTTTTAATTTTTTCAAACCCAAATTTTTAAGCTCTTTCTCCCCCCTTTGGAGAAACTTTATAAAAATTAAAAGATGAAAAAGTGGATTCCTGTTCCTGATAGTCATATAAATCAGACCTAACTATCTGTCAAGA
>JAODAL010075256.1:0-14069 GCA_025379985.1 Phyllomedusa bahiana
AAAATTTTCAATTTTGACCAAAAAAATTACAGTAGAAATACCCGAATAAACTGGATTAATTTTATAGCCCCAGGGTTTAATTTCAAAAAGGGATATCACGATGCTTTTTAGGTTCTCGATCACTAGAAATCTCTTCTTCACTCCTGAAAGTAAACAGACAATTAATCACATCCCAGACAGTTAACCATTAAAGGGGAAGGAGGGGAGAACAAAAAAAAAAAAAAAAAAAAAAAAAAAAGTTAGCAAAAGGGTCCATAAAACAACAAAACAAAAAAACTTTTTCAAACCTAAAATGTGCACAATGCAAGATATCAAAATGAGCTCAATAAATACCATGTGGATTTATTTTTAACAAAAAACAATTTAAGAAGATATCCTTTATATCTCACCTATAGGTCACTTTTACTTTTTTAAACATAGCTTTATTAAAAGATATAGCATAGACAACATTTCAAAGGCAAGCACAGCATATAGTCAAACATCCGCTGGAACTCCGGATATGGAAGACATTCATAATAAGAGTACATTACCATGCTACAGTAGACACAAATCTATTAGCTTAATAAAAGAACATCAATGATAAACATAATCGGTTTTGACCAGTCCTAAAATATAACTTAATTCAATAAATGGTCTGGAACAACTATAGCACGAAATTTCAATTCATCTTCATTTATTTAGCCCTTTTGTAATAGACTTGTAACATAACGCATTCAGAAAAATGTATGTTTTAAAAACGTGCTTGCAACAACGTATTCCGTTAACAATGACCGATGCAGAACAAACATTGGCATGAATGTCTCACACTGTCGTGGGGACTTTATCTTCAGATACTAAAGTCCTAACCTGCAATATGTGTCAAGATAACTTAGCTTTAGTCGGAACGCCAACCTCAATCGCTCCGTTCTGTTCTGTCTGTAGCCTCTCCACTATACTCCTGATCCGCCATGCGCGGCCCATTGGGGGCGTACCCCTTCTCAAGCTCACCTTCCGTGCCGACATCTGCGCTTCATATAGGTAAACAACTTCCTATTAACTCTTTACTTCCCTCCATTCAATAACCTATTGTATCCCATTGCGCAGTGTTCACACTACAAATATGCATTCCATTTGCATTCCTCATTAAGGCCATTCGGACTCATGGATTCCAATCTTGAAATCCAGTAAACCTCCCTCTGTAACAATTTCCTTTTTACATCTACTTCATCGGTGCCTTCAACTTGCTCTAAAACGCACCACTTCAATTCACTAATGTTATGCTTAGATTCAAAAAAATGTTTTGCAACAGATGTTTCACCAAATTTCTTGGTCTGTTCTTTTTTACTCTCACCTTGTCTCATCTTAAACAGTCGAAAGTGTGACCGGTGCTCATTAAGTCTAATTCTAATCTGACGACTAGTCTGTCCAACATATACTTTGCCGCAGGGGCACGTCAACATGTACACCACATTCAGCGTGTTACATGTAAAGAACCCCCTGCTTTTAACCCCTTAACGACCTTGGGCGTATCAGTACGTCCCAGGGCCGCTAAGGGGCTTTGCAGGGGGATCGCTCTGCGACCCCCCCCCCCCCCCCCCCAGCCGCCGGGTGTTAGCGGCAAACCGCCGCTAACACCCGGCAGTAACAGCGCCGGCGGGTGACTCCGCCCGCCGGCACCGTTTTACCCATCACGCGCCGCGGCAAAGATGGCGGCGGCGTCTGAATTAACGCCGATCGGTGCGGTGATCGCATAAGCGCAGCTATGCTGCGCCGATCCGATCACTGGGCATTGTGGTGGGGAGCCTTGGGAAGGCTCCCGTCACTTACCCTGGCCGGTTTGCCCCACTTCCGCCGCAGACAGGAAGTGGGGAAACCGCTATCTTTGTACACCCTAATGCATTGCCTATGCAATGCATTAGGTTGTATTAACAATCGCGCCACCTAGTGGTCAAGTACCACAGGTGGCCTCAATGTTACAGTAAAAAAAAAAAAAAAAAAAAAAAAAAGTTTTAAAGAAAAAAAAAAAAAAATTATTAAAAGTTCAAATCACCCCCTTTCCCATTTTACAAATAAAATCATTAAAATAATAAAAAAGTTACACATATTTTGTATCGCCGCGTCCAAAAAAGTCCGATCTATAAAAATATAACATCATTTATCCCGTACACTGAACACCGTAGAAGAAAAAAAAAATCCAAACGCCAAAATTGCGTTTTTTGATCATTTTACGCCACTCAAAAAATTTAATAAAAATGATCAAAAAAGTCGCATGCATTCCAAACTGCTAGCGATAAAAAGTACACTTCAACCTGCAAAAAATGCCCCCTCACTGACGTGTTAGTACAAAAAAGTTATTGGTCGCATAAAAATGGCGCCGTGGCGCAAATTTCAAAAATAGAAAATGTTTGGAATTTTTTTTACAGTACCAAAACATAACGGAAACCCTACATGTTTGGTATTGCCGGATGCGTAACACCCTGAAGAATAAAAGATAACACATTATATTTACCGAAGATTGAACGCCGTAAAAGCAAAACCCCCGCAAACAAGGCGAAAATACATTTTTTTTTTCACAATTTGTCGCACTTGGAATTTTTTTGCGGTTTCCCAGTATATTCTATAGTATAGTGAACAACACCATTAGCAAGTACATCTTGTCCCGCAAAATAAAAGCCCTCATGTGTCTATGTAGGTGGAAAAATAAAAAAGTTATGGCTTTCAGAAGGCGAGGAGGGAAAAACTAACGTCTCACCAAAAAAAAAACCCTGGTCCTTAAGGGGTTAATTTTATACCCTTTTGTAGGATGACAGATGTATTCACCTTTTATTATTCCTCCGCAGTTTTGGCAACTTAGACATGGATATGTACCTCTTTTTGTAGTGCATAATACACTCTGTTTCGTTTTTTTTAGGTTTTAAATCTGAATGTACCACCATATTTCCAATAGTTTGTCCTCTACGATAGACAAATCTAGGTTTATCCATAAATAGTTTGCCAAACTTTTGATCGCTTTGTAAAATCTTCCACCATTTAAGTATAGTATTTTTAACCAATCCTGCATGATCATCATATACTGCTATGAAATCTATGTTGTCTTGTATTTTTTGGGTCTTCTTTTTACTTCTCAAGTATTTCTAGATTGATTTCCTATTTCTTCTGCTACTTTGGTAATGTGTTTTCTCGAATAACCTCTATCAACAAATTTTTCTAACATCATATTTTTATTGGTATTATATTCTTTATCTGAGGAGCAAATTCTAATTCGAGTAAATTGTCCTTTAGGAATACCTTTCATTACGTTTGGAGCATGAAAGCTATTTTGATGCAATATATTGTTTTTATCCGTCATCTTCCTATAGAGAGTTGCTTCTAGTCTATGGTCTTTTTTCTGCACTGTGACATCCAAAAAATTAATTTTGGTATGCTCAATTGTAGCTGTAAATTTTAATAATGGATGGATGTTGTTAATGTATTCATTAAAGTTTTCCAATTCTTCTTCACTACCTTTCCATAACATAAATATGTCGTCCACAAATCTTAACCACAAGCCAATAAATTGATTATATGGTCCATGGACAACATATTTTGGTTCTATATGTTCAACAAATATGTTAGCGAAACTGGGCGCGACTGGAGAGCCCATAGAGGTGCCTTGTCGCTGTAAATAAAATTCGTCCCCAAATCTAAAATAATTATCACGTAGTATAACTTCTAACAAATTGATGAGGAATGATATTTTTTGATTAGTCAGATTTTTATCTCTTCTCAAATTTTCACTAATAACCTCGATGCCCTCGTCGGTAGGTATATTTGTATAAAGGCTTCTTATGTCTAATGTGCACAGCAGGGTAATATTACTGACATCCACCTTCTCTATCTTGAGAAGTAAAAAGAAGACACAAAAAATACAAGACAACATAGATTTCATAGCAGTATATGATGATCATGCAGGATTGGTTAAAAATACTGTATGTAGAAAATTAATGACGCTGTTATACATGTCCACTACTATATATCTCTATGGATTGATTTTGTGTCAATAAAATGTTTTTCAAAAAAAAAAAATACTATACTTAAATGGTGGAAGATTTTACAAAGCGATCAAAAGTTTGGCAAACTATTCATGGATAAACCTAGATTTGTCTATCGTAGAGGACAAACTATTGGAAATATGGTGGTACATTCAGATTTAAAACCTAAAAAAAACGAAACAGAGTGTATTATGCACTACAAAAAGAGGTACATATCCATGTGTAGGTTGCCAAAACTGCGGAAGGAATAATAAAAAGGTGAATACATCTGTCATCCTACAAAAGGGTATAAAATTAAAATCAGGGGTTCTTTACATGTAACCCGGTGATTGTGGTTTACATGTTGACATGCCCCTGCGGCAAAGTATATGTTGGACAGACTAGTCGTCAGATTAGAGTTAGACTTAATGAGCACCGTTCACACATTAGACTGTTTAAGATGAGACAAGGTGAGAGTAAAAAAGAACAGACCAAGAAATTTGGTGAAACATCTGTTGCAAAACATTTTTTTGAATCTAAGCATAACATTAGTGAATTGAAGTGGTGCGTTTTAGAGCAAGTTGAAGGCACCGATGAAGTAGATGTAAAAAGGAAATTGTTACAGAGGGAGGTTTACTGGATTTCAAGATTGGAATCCATGAGTCCGAATGGCCTTAATGAGGAATGCATATTTGTAGTGTGAACACTGCGCAATGGGATACAATAGGTTATTGAATGGAGGGAAGTAAAGAGTTAATAGGAAGTTGTGTTTACCTATATGAAGCGCAGATGTCGGCACGGAAGGTGAGCTTGAGAAAGGGGTACGCCCCGAAACGTCGCGCAGGCGCACTAACCTTCCTGTCAGATGACGAGAGGATCAGGAGTATAGTGGAGAGGCTACAGACAGAACGGAGCGATTGAGGTTGGCGTTCCGACGAAAGCTAAGTTATCTTGACACACATTGCAGGTTACTAGGCGTATGGTAAGGACTTTAGTATCTGAAGATTATAGTCCCCACGACAGTGTGAGACATTCATGCCAATGTTTGTTCCTGCATACGGTCATTGTGAACGGAATACGTTGTTGCAAGCACGTTTTAAGCATACATTTACTGAATACGTTATGTTACAAGTCTATTACAAGTGACTAAATAAATGAAGATGAATTGAAATTTCGTGCTATAGTTGTTCCAGACCATTTATTGAATAGAGTGAACTTTTGGGCTGGACAGCCTATCCTGGACAACTAGTTGAATCTATATACGCTGTATATAACTTTGTTGCGCTAAAATATAACTTAACCACCCTCGGGCAGCACTTTGCAATGGCGAGTAGACATAAAATACCTAAGAGTAGAAAAACAACATAAAGAGAACAAATAATTTCCATAACAGAAAATTTTACCAATCACAAAAGAAATATCGGACTCGACCCAGGGAGACCCCACACAAAGCGCACCTCAGATCATCAAAAAAGACTAACACTAGCAGAGATGCATAAATCCCGGACCTCTAGTTGCCAAAAGACTCACACAAAACTGTGGTATTCAGGGGAGGCAGTAAACATTATCCATTCCCTCCACACCCTATCATACCTGTCCCAAGTTTGAGTGTTAATGGCTCGGATCTCCTCCATCCTTTGCAAGCAGCAGACCTCTTTAAACCATTCCACTATAGTGGGCGACTGATTAGATCTCCATTTCATTGGAATAAGGGCCTTTGCTGCAATCAATAAAAAGATCAACAAGCTTCCTTGAGAGCACGCACAGGCATAGGAAGCATGAGGAGGAGGAGAGTCGAGGGATCATCTTGCAATTTAAAGCCCGTGATAATCTCAATTAACTCAATTTTAGACCAGAAGGGGCGCAACTCCTCACATCCCCACCAAATATATGACATAGTGCCAGGCGCCACCCCGCACCTCCAGCAGGTTGGCAGAACCTGCGGATAGAAAGAACGCAAAAGAGTAGGTACCCTGTACCATTTCGTCAGCACCTTGTAATTGAGCTCCTGAATTCTACAGGAAACAGAGGCTTTGTGTGCCAAGGTACAGGCCTTGGTCCAGTCCTCCTCCAGAAAGGAACAGCCCAGCTCCCTCTCCCAACTGGCTTGGGAGGCCGGCGACAGGGCAGTCAAATTATCCACCAGCATGTTATATATTGTCGAAATCAAATGTCTAGGAGGATGTTTTTGCACACAAAGTGTATAGGTCACTTTTAAACCAGACATGACATGCATTGTATATGCTTACAATGCAATCTACAAGTACACACAAATATATTCTGTTGTCAAATATATGAATTGTCTACAAAATGTTACCTGTAAAATAAAAAAAAACAGGTCAGTTACTAACAAACAAAAACATACATTTTCCTTCAATAAAGACCAAATTGGTCCTTTGTATAAGCAGAGGAATGCAGGGAGGGAGGGTGACTTAAAATAACACAGTATCCTGATTTCTTCACTCTTAAAATAACACAGAGAGCACAGTGTCCAGAAGCTCCCTCTCCCCCCTCCTTTCAGATACTGAAGCTGTAGAACAACAAGTCACAGTGAGGCTAGAAAGCTTTTTTTTTTTTTCTTTTTAACCCAATTTAAAAGGGCGTCTATCACAAAATCTTACTCTTATTGCCAGAAAATAGCCTGTAACATAACAGCCATGTGTCATAGCTTTAGGAACAAGCAGTTAAATTTTAAATCAAATATCAGGAAGATTTGCCTGGGGAAAAAAAAAAAAAAAAACACAAACATGGCAGTAATAAAAAGAAATAAAGTGTCGTAAAGTAAATAGTCAGCGAAGATCATGCACAATATTCGGCCACCTAACATCTCTAGATATAAACATCCGTTCTATAACTACATATACCTGTAGGGTAATGAGCTGCAAACTGTTCTCATATAATGAGCAAAGACAGAACAAACATTTTCTCCACAAACAGGACTAAATGATCCTGAAGACATTTATATTCTGTTCACCAAGTGTTGTATACCTGGACAAACAGAAACTACAAATTTTCCTGTGGCTCAAACATTTTTGCAGCACAAAACACAGTAAAAGAAAAAATTAAAAGGCCATTTCAAACCCTAGAGATACAGATGGTTTTGGGGAATACAAACTTATGACAATTTTTGACTTTGAAACACAGATCTGAACCCATCTAAGATATTTACTCCAGAGATTGGCGGACATCGGACTCCACACATCAATTTAGAGGCAATAAAACTTTCATACTGCTCATCTGTGAATGGTCCATTGTTCACATAAACTCACTTCTCATGTGTTTCTCTACATCTATCCTGCCAGATAAAGAGACCTGGGTCTGAGCTATTACAGGGTCCCTTATTTTTCAGGATGCTATTTTTTTAAAAAAACACTGTATAAGCGATCTGTCCTGTATCTTCAAAACAGCTCTTTGTTTCTAAGGATGATTCTGAACACCCTCTTGCTGCATCCCATTCCATTCTTCTTTCACCTAGAAGTGCGCTACTTCTGTTTGCTTCAACAGCACGGACTAAATACTTGGAAATCTGATCACTCGATTAAATTTTTTCAACATCACTAAAGCAGGTCCACAAGGCAGCACAAGTCTCCGGCTGTAGGCTCTCTAACATTTGCAAGCAAAACATTAGCTACACTCCTGATCAGTCTAACTGGCACTTAACTAGAGCAGCTACAACAAATCCTAACAGACATGTTTTACACAATTTCACACTATTTTCTGAATTATTGGACGGAGATCTTAAAATTCCGGATTGGCACCGTCTCCCTCAGGGAACCTCTTCTCTCCTCACTCTCCCCATTTCCCGCCATCGTCTGCTGACTCTCAGGCATCCTCTCCCTCAGGGAACCTCTTCTCTCCTCGCTGTCCCAAGTCCCGCCAGCTGCTGTTGACTCTCGGGCACCCCTCTCCCTCAGGGAACCTCTTCTCTCCTCTCACCTTTTCCCCATTTCCCGCCCCTCTCCCTCAGGGAACCTCTTTCTCTCCTCACTCTCCCCATTTCCCGCCCTCTCCCCCCAGGGAAACCCCTTCTCTCCTCACTACTCCCCAATTTCCCGCCATCTTCTGCTGACTCTCAGGCATCCTCTCCCTCAGGGAACGTCTTCTCTCCTCATTGTCTCCATGTCCCGCCGTCTGCTGCTGACTCTCGGGCGCCCTCTCCCTCAGGGAACCTCTTCTCTCCTCACTCTCCCCATTTCCCGCCCTCTCCCTCAGGGAACCTCTTCTCTCCTCACTCTCCCCATTTCCCGCCATCTTCTGCTGACTCTCAGGCATCCTCTCCCTCAGGGAACCTCTTCTCTCCTCGCTGTCGCATGTCCCCGCCATCTGCTGTTGACTCTCGGGCAACCCCCTCCCTCAGGGAACCTCTTTTTCTCCTCACTCCCCCCCTGTCCCGCCGTCTAATGCGGACTCTCGGGCGCCCTCTCCCTCAGGGAACCTCTTCTCTCCTCACTCTTCCCATGTCCCGCCCTCTGCTTCGGACTCTCGGGCGGGCCCTCCCCTCAGGAACCCTCTTCTCTCCTTGCTGTCCGATCCTCTCCCTCATGGAACCTCTTCTCTCCTTGCTGTCCCATGTCTCCTCCTTCCCTCAGGGAACCTCTTCTCTCCTCACTCTCCCCATTTCCCGCCCTCAGGGAACCTCTTCTCTCCTCACTCTCCCCATTTCCCGCCCTCTCCCTCAGGGAACCTCTTCTCTCCTCCCTGTCCCATTCCGCCATCTGCTGTTGACTCTCGGGGACCCTCTCCCTCAGGGAACCTCTTTCTCTCCTCATTCTCCCATGTCCCGCTGGCTGCTGCTGACTCTCGGGCGCCGTCTCCCTCAGGGAACCTCTTCTCTCCTCACTCTCCCCATTTTCCCGCCATTCTTCTGTGTCTCTCTGGTATCCTCTCCCTCAGGGAACCTCTTCTCTCCTCGCTGTCCCATGTCCCGCCATCTGCTGTTGACTCTCGGGCACCCTCTCCCTCAGGGAACCTCTTCTCTCCTCACTCTCCCCATGTCCCGCCGTCTAATGCGGACTCCCGGGACGCCCTCTCCCTCAGAGAACCTCTTCTCTCCTCACTCTTCCCATGTCCCGCCGTCTGCTGCTGACTCTCGGGCGCCCTCTCCCTCAGGGAACCTCTTCTCTCATTGCTGTCCGATCCTCCCCCTCATGGAACCTCTTCTCTCCTTGCTGTCCCATGTCTCATCCTTTCCCTCAGGGAACCTATTCTCTCCTCACTCTCCCATTTCCCGCCCTCTCCCTCAGGGAACCTCTTCTCTCCTCACTCTCCCCATTTCCCGCCCTCTCCATCAGGGGAAACCCCTTCTCTCCCACTCTCCCATTTCCGCCATTTTTCTGCTGACTCTCAGGCATCCTCTCCCTCAGGGAACCTCTTCTCTCCTCGCTGTCCCATGTCCCGCCATCTGCTGTTGACTCTCGGGCACCCTCTCCCTCAGGGAACCTCTTCTCTCCTCGCTGTCCCATGTCCCGCCATCTGCTGTTGACTCTCGGGCACCCTCTCCCTGAGGGAACCTCTTCTCTCCTCACTCTCCCATGTCCCGCTGGCTACTGCTGACTTCGGGCGCCGTCTCCCTCAGGAAAACCCCTTCTCTCCTCACTCTCCCCCTTTCCCGCCATCTTCTGCTGACTCTCAGGCATCCTCTCCCCCAGGGGAAACCCCTTCTCTCCCGCTGGGCCCCCGTCCCGCCATCTGCTGTTGACTCTCGGGCACCCTCTCCCTCAGGGAACCTCTTCTCTCCTCACTCTCCCCATGTCCCGCCGTCTAATGCGGACTCTCGGGCGCCCTCTCCCTCAGGGAACCTCTTCTCTCCTCACTCTCCCCATGTCCCGCCGTCTAATGCGGACTCTCGGGCACCCTCTCCCTCAGGGAACCTCTTCTCTCCTCATTCTCCCATGTCCCGCTGGATACTGCTGACTCTCGGGCGCCGTCTCCCTCAGGGAACCTCTTCTCGCCTCACTCTCCCCATTTCCCGCCATCTTCTGCTGACTCTCAGGCATCCTCTCCCTCAGGGAACCTCTTCTCTCCTCGCTGTCCCATGTCCCGCCATCTGCTGTTGACTCACGGGCACCCTCTCCCTCAAAGGGGAAAAATCTTCTCTCCTCGCTGTCCCATGTCCCGCCCTCTTTCTGTTGACTCTCGGGCACCCCCTCCCTCAGGGAACCTCTTCTCTCCTCACTCTCCCCATGTCCCGCCGTCTAATGCGGACTCTCGGGCGCCCTCTCCCTCAGGGAACCTCTCTCTCCTCATTCTCCCATGTCCCGCTGGCTACTGCTGACTCTCGGGCGCCCTCTCCCTCAAGGAACCTCTTCTCTCATTGCTGTCCGATCCTGTCCCTCAGGGAACCTCTTCTCTCCTCGCTCTCCCCATTTCCCGCCCTCTCCCTCAGGGAACCTCTTCTCTCCTCACCTCCCCATTTCCCGCCCTCTCCCTCATTGAACCTCTTCTCTCCACACTCTCCCCATTTCCCGCCCTCTCCCTCAGGGAACCTCTTCTCTCCTCACTCTCCCCATTTCTCGCCCTCTCCCTCAGGGAACCTCTTCTCTCCTCACTCTCCCCATTTCCCGCCATCTTCTGCTGACTCTCAGGCATCCTCTCCCTCAGGGAACCGCTTCTCTCCTCGCTGTCCCCTGTCCCCCCATCTGCTGTTGACTCTCGGGCCCCTCTCCCTCAGGGAACCTCTTCTCTCCTCATTCTCCCATGTCCCGCTGGCTGCTGCTGACTCTCGGGCGCCCTCTCCCTCAGGGAACCTCTTCTCTCCTCACTCTCCCCATTTCCCGCCATCTTCTGCTGACTCTCAGGCATCCTCTCCCTCAGGGAACCTCTTCTCTCCTCGCTGTCCCATGTCCCGCCATCTGCTGTTGACTCTCGGGCACCCTCTCCCTCAGGAAACCTCTTCCCTCCTCACTCTCCCCATGTCCCGCCGTCTAATGCGGACTCTCGGCGGGCCCCCTCCCCCAGGGAACCTCTTCTCTCCTCACTCTTCCCATGTCCCGCCGTCTGCTGCGGACTCTCGGGTGCCCTCCCCCTCAAGGAACCTCTTCTCTCATTGCTGTCCGATCCTCTCCCTCATGGAACCTCTTCTCTCCTTGCTGTCCCATGTCTCATCCTTTCCCTCAGGGAACCTCTTCTCTCCTCACTCTCCCCATTTCCCACCCTCAGGGAACCTCTTCTCGCCTCACTCTCCCCATTTCCCGCCCTCTCCCTCAGGGAACCTCTTCTCTCCTCACTCTCCCCATTTCCCACCCTCAGGGAACCTCTTCTCGCCTCACTCTCCCCATTTCCCGCCCTCTCCCTCAGGGAAACCTCTTCTCTCCTCACTCTCCCCATTTCCCGCCCTCCTCCTCAGGGGAAACCCCTTCTCTCCTCACTCTCCCCATTTCCCGCCCTCCCCTCAGGGAACCTCTTCTCTCCTCACTCTCCCCATTTCCCGCCCTCTCCCTCAGGAACCTCTTCTCTCCTCACTCTCCCCCATTTCCCGCCCTCTCCCTCAGGGAACCTCTTTTCTCCTCACTCTCCCCATGTCCCGCCCTCTTTCCCTCAGGGAACCTCTTCTCCCCCTCACTCTCCCCATTTCCCGCACTCTCCCTCAGGAAACCCCTTCTCTCCTCACTCTCCCCATTTCCCGCCCTCTCCCTCAGGGAACCTCTTCTCTCCTCACTCTCCCCATTTCCCGCCCTCTCCCTCAGGGAACCTCTTCTCTCCTCACTCTCCCCATTTCCCGCCCTCTCCCTCAGGGAACCTCTTCTCTCCTCACTCTCCCCATTTCCCGCCCTCTCCCTCAGGGAACCTCTTCTCTCCTCACTGTCCCATGTCCCGCCATCTGCTGCTGACTCTCGGGCGCCCTCTTCCTCAGGGAACCTCTTCTCCCCATTTCCTGCCATCTGCCGCTGACTCTCGGCGCCCTCACCCTCAGGGAACCCCGTCTCTCCTCACTCTCCCCATGTCCCACCGTCTGATGCTGACTCTCAGACGCCCTCTCAAGGAACCTCTTCTCTCCTCATGTCCCGCCATCTGCTGCTGACTCTCGGGCGCCCTCTCCCTCAGAGAACCTCTTCTCCCCTCACTCTCCTCATGTCCCGCCATCTGCTGCTGACTCTCAATCGCCCTCTCCCTCAGGGAACTTCTACTCTCCTCATTTCTCCATTTCCCACCGTGTGCCGGTGACTCTCGGGCGCCCTCTCCCTCAGGGAACCTCTTCTCTCCTCATGTCCTGCCATCTGCCGCTGAATCTCGGGCGCCCACTCCTTCAGGGAACCTCTTCTCCCCTCACTCTCCCCATTTCCCGCCATCTGCTGCTGACTCTCGGGCGCCCTCTCCCTCAGGGAACCTCTTCTCCCCTCACTCTCCCCATTTCCCGCCATCTGTTGCTGACTCTCGGAGCCCTCTCCCTCAAGGAACCTCTTCTCTCCTCACTCTCCCTATTTCCCGCCATCTCCTGCTGACTCTTACGCGCTCTATCCCTCAGGGAACCTCTTCTCTCCTCATGTCCTGCCATCTGCTGCTGACTCTCGGGTGTCCTCTCCCTCAGGGAACCTCTTCTCCCCTCACTCTCCCCATGTCCCGCCATCTGCTGCTGACTCTCGGGGGGCCTCTCCCTCAGGGAACCTCTTCTCCCCCCACTTCCCGCCATCTGCCACTGACTCTCAGGCGCCCTCACCCTCAGGGAACCTCTTCTCTCCTCATTTCTCCATTTCCCGCTGACTCTCGGGTGTCCTCTCCCTCAGGGAACCTCTTCTCTCCTCACTTTCCCCATTTCCCACCCTCTCCCTCAGGGAACCTGTTCTCTCCTCATTTCTCCATTTCCCGCTGACTCTCGGGTGCCCTCTCCCTCAGGGAACCTCTTCTCTCCTCATGTCCTGCCATCTGCTGCTGACTCTCGGGCGCCCTCTCCTTCAGGGAACCTCTGCTCTCCTAATTTCCCGTCCTCTCCTTCAGGGAACCTCTTCTCTCCTCATTTCTCCATTTCCCGCCATGTGCCGCTGGCTCTCAGGCGCCCTCTTCTTTCCTCACTCTCCCCATTTCCCGCCCTCTCCCTCAGGGAACCTCTTCTCCCCCCACTCTCCCCATTTCCCGCCATCTGCCACTGACTCTCAGGCGCCCTCTCCCTCAGGGAACCTCTTCTCTCCTCACTTTCCCCATTTCCCGCTCTCTCCCTCAGGGAACCTGTTCTATCCTCATGTCCCGCCATCTGCCGCTGGCTCTCGGGCGCCCTCTCCCTCATAGAACCTCTTATGGCCTCTCAGTCCATTTCCCGCCTCTTCGCTTAAGCCCCGCCCAACACGTCATTAGTCAGGCCACACCCGTTTCCGGTGGCGGCAGCACGCAGGAGTCACGTGATGCGTGTGTCTCAATAACGTCTCCATTTTTTTCCAACCTAACGTCCAAAGGAAACGCCCCCTCCTGTAGCGGGTGAAGCTGAAGAGCGGCCGATGGGCATGCTGGGAAAAGTAGTTTTCTTGTGAATGTTTGGTATACACGATATTTTGTAGAAAACTACTACTACCAGAAGGCAGTTCGATCACTTAACCGGCATCCAAGTAAAGAGAACGCTGATTGGACGCAGAGCCGGCGACACGTGGGGAAGAGTGTGAGGCAGATACCGGGGGACGCGGAGAGAGGTAAGCGGCGGCCTGCGAGCTGTGAGACGGGGAGGACATAGCCAGGGACCGCTGGAGGGTACGAGGGAGAGAGGATCCCGGAGGATGAGAGAGAGGAGGCCGCAGGAAGATGAGAGAGAGAGAGAGAGGAGGCCGGAGGAGGAAGATATGAGAGAGAGAGAGAGAGGAGGCCGGAGGAGGAAGATATGAGAGAGAGAGAGAGAGGAGGCCGGAGGAGGAAGATATGAGAGAGAGAGAGAGGAGGCCGGAGGAGGAAGATATGAGAGAGAGAGAGAGAGAGGAGGCCGGAGGAGGAAGATATGAGAGAGAGAGAGAGAGAGGAGGCCGGAGGAGGAAGATATGAGAGAGAGAGAGAGAGGAGGCCGGAGGAGGAAGATATGAGAGAGAGAGAGAGAGGAGGCCGGAGGAGGAAGATATGAGAGAGAGAGAGAGAGGAGGCCGGAGCAGGAAGATATGAGAGAGA
>JAODAL010075257.1:0-14066 GCA_025379985.1 Phyllomedusa bahiana
CACCCCCCAAAAGCACAAAAACCGCTAGATGATATCCATGAGGGGTGTTGAATTCAAAATTGGGCAACTTCTGGAAAGTTTCACCTGTTCTGGTACTTTGGGGGCTTTGTAAATGAGACCTGGCATCTACCAAAATCTGCATTAGAAAAGCCAAATAGCGCTCCCTCCCTCATACGCCTTGCCATGTGCCCAAATAACAGTTTATATCCACATATAGGTTATTACCGAACTTGGAAGAAATTGTGTAAAAAAATTGGGGGGCTTTGCTTCCAGGATTCTTTGTAAAAATGAAACATTTTAAGCTAAGTTTGCAGATTGTTGGGAAAAAAATAAAAATTTTCATAGCCTAATGCTAGAAAAAAAAAAATATTGAAACACCTGTGTGGTCGATATACTCACTACACCCCTGGATATATTCCTTAAGGGGTGTAGTTTCCAATATGAGGTCTTTTTAGTGGAGTTTATTAAAGGGGTTGTCTCTCTACAAATAATAGCTTTCAAAATGTAGGGAAAACACAAATAAAAAATTTTTCCCAATATATTGCATTGTTCCTCTGTTTTCCCTAAAGAGAAACAAGTGAATTTTTTACCTCTGTGGCTATTTCAGTTCCCTCAGTAACCGACCTGAAAAACAAATCTCCCAGGGATGTTTGTTCAATGAGATAACAGAGAGTGAGTCATCACACAGGTCTGCAGTGTCAGTCAGTGGTCTGGTGTGCCAGACAGTAAAAAGCTTGATTTATCTCAAGTAAACAGCTCTGTAATTAGGGCTTTTTTTTTTGGGGGGATCAGATAAGAAGTCCTTCCAGTAGTTTGAGAAGCTAATCTAATCTAATTAGCATCTGAAAGCACAACGAAGCTGTACAAGCTGGAGCTTATGCAAATTAGTCTGAACCAGGAAGTGACGAGAATTTCTTTCATGCATTCTTTGAAACCCTGTGGGGAGACAATCCTTTAAAGGAGTTGTTTCACGATGGATTTCATCTACCTTGGTGCTGTCCTAGAGCTGTAGTTTTTGAAATCAGGGGCGGGAGCACTGGCTTCCTGAGTCTCTCCCCCCTCCCTTCTCTAGGTGACGTCATGCTGCTGCGCTCGCTCCCGATGATAACAGCATTGGAAGGGAGAACATCTCGATCACAGAGTTCTCTTTCCCCTGCTGCTGACCATTCAATAGCATCCCCCCGTGTTCACCAGCACATATTTCTTCCCCATACATCCTACATGACCCGGGCCATGGTTTCCCAGCACATGGAATTGAGGCCAGGGGGGAAGCGATTCAAATAAATATCTGATGTGTTGTATTTGCATGGAGTTATCTCAGTGCTACCATCTGTCTGTGTCTGCTTAATAACTTTCAATTATACTGTTGACTATTTCCTGCCTGAATCATTCACTTCAGCGGAAGATGGTTAGGTAAACAGGAGAGTTGAATGCTAATTAGGCAGACTCAGAGGTCTGAATGTGACTGGAGGAAATAGTTAACAGGCAGTGAATTAATTAACTTAGGCTGAGACTCAGTTAAGGCAGCGAGGGGAGATGGACAGGGGCTGCTAGTATGCCTGCTCTAAATCACTGAGCTGTGCCGGCAGGCGAGCGAGGACAGAGAGAGAAAGGACATGTGAGATAGTTAACCTTGTGTGCTCGCTCAGACACGACTGTTGTGATAAGATTGCGGAGATACAGCCTATCAGGAGAAACAGCAGGTCGGTGACTATAGGAGACACTCAGCTAGCCTCTGAAGCCACTAAAAACAAGTTATCTAGGAATCAGTAGGAGATTTGTTAGTGACATATATTGCAAACGTGGCTTGTTTTTTGAAGATCTTTAATTTGAATGACCTATCTTCTGTGTGAGCAACCCCTTTTAAGTTTTTGGCATCTTAGGGAGTCTCACCTGAAATGGCACCTAAATAAAATCGTATTGAAATTGAGACACTAGAGTCCAGTAGGTGCTCCTCCTACTCTGAGGCTTGTGGTTGAGCCAAATAGAGCACCAGGGCCACATATGGGATTTCTCTGAAAACAGCAGAATCTGGGGAATCAATATTACGTTGCATTTCCCTGGTCACATCGACCGTGTTCTTGTGAATAATGGATAAAAATTTAAAATCTGCAAAAAAAGTGACATTTTGAAATTTCACCCACATTTTGCTTTAATTTCTGTGAAATACCTGAAGGGTTAACAAACTTTCTAAACACTGTTTTAAATACTTTAGGGGTTTAGTTTCTTAGATTAAGTCATTTATGGGGGTGTCTACCATACAGACCTCTCAAAGTCACGTCAGAACCGGACTGGCCCCTTAAAAAAATGTATATTGCAAATTGTCTTGAAAATGTGAGAAATGACTACTACATTTCTAACCCTCTAATGTCGTAAAAAAATAAAAACATTTAAAAACTGATGCCAACCTACAGTGCACATAAGGAAGATGCTAGTTATAAACTATTTTGTGGTGAATAATTATCTGTCTTTCACGCAGAAATTATAGAACTTTGAAAATGAAAAATGTTTCCAAATTTTCATGAAATGTTGATATTTTTCACAACCAAACAAGGATTGTGTGGACCAAAATGTCATACTAACGTAAAGTACAATGTGTCAGGAGAAAAATCTCTGAATCATGTGGATAGGTAAAAGCATTAAAAAGTTATCCTCACGTCAGATTTAAAAAAAATATGGCTGTGTAAGGAAGGGCAAAACTGGCTGGGTCCTTAAGGGGTTAAATATGCTCTACAAGAAATTCCACATGTCAGATTTTTGGCAGGTTTATTTATTTATTCAGGCGCACTATACATTCATTTAATGTGCTTTAAAACTGGCATAGAAGCGCCTCTTTTCTGACATGTCGATCTATTTTCTCACCGTTGGATTTGACTATTACCTGTAAATTTGACGATAAAATAGCGCTATTGACACAGTATAAAAAAAAATAAAATGTTTGAATAGAACCGTGTTTCGTGCTGGCGTCCACTTCGCCAGGTTCCACACACATTTGACAACAGTGACTACTTAAATAGAAGAGAATAAAATAGAATAGAACAGAAGAGAATAGAATAGAATACCGCCAAATGTGAACATTCAAAACAAAACAATTGTGAATATAATTAAAAAAACAATAGTTTGTAACCAGAGACTTTCTGTTAACATTAAAAATATATCAGTAAGTTAGACAGTAATGAGCTATAAGCAGTGTGAGGAGATTTCATGGTCTGTACATTATGAGGTTTTTCCCATATCAGACTATCAAACACCTGATTCCTGATAGATAGTGCGGTGATACCGCGTGTAACCACTAGAGGTCCTCGCAGGATACTGAATAGAGGAGCTGAAACCAAAATCATTGCTACTTTCTAATTGTAACGATTTTACCTGATGTTACTTGTTCAGTCAATTATGATTGACAGCGCTGAATAGTTACATTTAGTAACAGGTTCAGAAGCTGCCGAATCCCTGCATGATAATGGACGGAATGGAATAGATCCATATAGTATTAGATAAGAAGCAATCTATTCACTAGACAATGTATGACAGAAGGAAGAAGCTACTGAAGAGTCTTTGTAACGGGACTGGGAAAAATAAATATATTTCTTCATTCGGTTGTGACTGATGAAAATCCCTCTAATACGAGTTAAAATGAGGATAATGGTTCCAGTAATGATATAGATTCCATATTTACAATGTAGAGCGCCCGATTTACCACAGAGAAATGTATAACAATGGAACAAAACCTCCTACAGGTCAGTAGTGACCAGACCGAGTATAGGATGAAGAGTCCTGGACTCCACCATATAATAACAGAGCGGTCAGAATAGGGAGCTTCTCTTCTATACGTCCCGGGGCCGAGAATCCTGCGGGGATTGTATAGATATTGATGCTTTTATGATCAGTGACTCCTTCATTCTCTACAACTTCCTCCAGGAGCCGCGGCCTCGCTGATCTGTCACATTCATCATCTATGGAGGAAGCGGCTCCCGGGCAGCTGCTGCCGGGCCCTGTACAGCGAGCGCCGCTCCCTCCATGTAAGCAGCGAGTCCCGGGGCAGCTCCATCCTCTGTGACCCCGGAGTCTCCCCGCCCGCAGCGCAGAAGGAGACGCCTCCTGTCAGGGATGCACCTTCCGCAGGCCCCGGCCCTCTCCTCGGGAGATGTATGAGCTGCGGCCGGTTATGTAGAGGTTGCGGAGCCCCGAGTTGTGCTGCGGTAACGCTCCAGCAATAAGCGCGGCCGCACAGTGTGCACAGGATCAGGGCTGCACGCTCAGCTGCTGGGGTCGGTGCCGCCACCAGCCCGGGGTCAGCGGCTCGGTCACTGCCCGGGGGGATCTGCACATGATTGGGAATCAGCAGGACAAGATCCCGCCGGCGCGGGCCGGGTATAAGCCTGCAGTGCCCTGAGCGGGAGGACGGGGCGGTATAACGGCGGGCAGGGCCGTCAGTACCGAATAAGGCGGAGAGAGATCACCGGGGTGAGGACAACAGCCGCTCTGTCCCCGGGTGACATAGGAGGCGAGAACGGGCGGGAACCTCTGCTGCGGCAATGACCAGTAAGGACGGAGCCGGCGCTGGAGGGAATCAGCGCAAGGAACAGACTCCGCCGACGCTTCATGTGCACAGGGGAGCGGCCGCCATCATTGCGAGCTGACTCTAGGAGAACGCGCTACTAATGTTTATCTCCATCGTTATATGTTCCCCGGATGTCACCGCCCGGAGCCGCGTCCTGATATTACCCGGATGAAAGAGAGAGGATGAGAAAAAAAGTAGAAGAAACCGCGCAGCGACTGAGCGGGAAATTCAAAATCAGCCAATGAGCGCAAAGTATCGGGGTCATAGCCCCGCCCACAGATTATACGACGCATGCGCAAATCTCCTCTGGTGATCAGTGTTAACCCCTTCCTTCCTGCGCTGTTTGCGCTCCCTTCATCATAGTGATCGGAGAATGGAGCGGGGACAGCGCTGATGTTTAGTAAAACATGGTATGATCCTGTAATGCATTCAGGTGAAGGACAGATGATGTGTTTCATGTGTCCGTTTTTTCACTAAAAATGGCCGGACAATAAATACACTTTATTACGCAGATTATAAACCAATAATCCTGCAGGGAATCTATGGAAATATCTCCTCAGTGTTATTCATCTCATAAATCCAATTTATCACAAAACAATAATAAGACAGAAAATTACTTTACACTTATTAAAAGCCTGAACAGTTCTGTGACTTCATTTAACCCATAAGGCGCCGCAGTGTTAATATATTATAGATCCAGAACATCTCTTTGCTTCTCCCATTAACCTGCATATAACTCGCACTTCTCGTTCTGCTGTATATATGATACAGGGCGAGTGTGACAAAATACATCGGGGGCATCACCCAAACCCGCCCGACCCAGAAACCTTCACCGCTTCAGTATTAATACAAATCAATGAAGCACAGCGACTCCAGACACATTTATACGGAACCTCCTGACTGTGACCCGGGATTTCCTATCACTCCCATAGATCACATCTCCCCCTGGACCCGGGATCAGATCCCTGAGAAACAGAGATGGGTCTATACAATATGAACACTGCGGCGCCTTATGGGTTAGATGAAGTCACAGAACTGTTTATAATAAGTGTAAAGTAATTTTCTGGTTTATAATAGTTTTGTGATAAATTGGATTTATGAGATGAATAACACTGAGGAGATATTTCTATGTCCATAGATTCCCTGCAGGATTATTGGTTTATAATCTCGGCGGCTGAGCTGCTCCGGTCTCCGAGCCCCGAACACAGTGAATAGAGCTCTGGACCTGGAACCATTCATCACAATGAAGTGTTGGCAGCGATGAGACCCTTGTGCTTTATCCACAACTGATGCTGGACAATCTCTATGGGAGAAGCCGGGCTCTGCTGCTGCACAATGTCTCCCGCTGCTCCTCTCATGTATCTATCGCTGTATCACTGCTTCTGCCGCTTTGTTGGAAATAAAATCATCTCCTCCTATAAAATCTGAAGTATTATATAGTGACCATTGTAATATAGGAGAACACATTTATATAGTTGTAATAACACCAGTGAGGTCCGGCCACTTCCCCGCACAGCGGCCCTTCCTGAACCCTGCAGCGATCACCAGCCACCCCGAGGCCGCGATACCGGCAGCAGCAGCGCGTTATAGGCGACCTATCTGCCACATAATACCGCGGCAAGTTACAGGTCACACAGGACAGGCGGACGCTCCAGATCTATTCCCGTAGGATGTGGGCGGCTCGAGAAGAGCTTTGGGTTTTGGCTCGGGGAGGCCTCACTTGCTCTTGGCTTTGCTGCTTCTCGCTCCTTCTTGGGGCAGCAGCACGGCTGGATTGTTGGGGCAGGACGCCCTCCCTGGGCGATTGGTCACCCCACCAGCAGCCTGTTGTGCTCCTCGTCGTTGGATACGGCCAGCTGCAGGTGTCGGGGGTTGATGACGGGTCTTCTTGTGTGTCCCGGGCGGCATTGCCGGCTAACTCCAGGATCTCAGCGGTCAGATACTCCTGGCACAGCGGCCAGATGACGGAGCGCCGGCGCCACCCGCTCAGCGTAGTGGCTTGGCGGGAGAAGTCTGTGCACACGACCGCGGGGAACTGCCAGCCCTGGCCCCGGGGGAGCGGGTATTGGCCTTAGCCCGGGTTTTGATCCTTGTTTGCCGCGTCCGAGACATGTAGCTGTAAGATTTCCTGAAGCTCCACAGAAAAAAACTAACGACGAGAAGTGGAGCTGCGAGGCTCCTGATGCTTGATATAGCCCCGGCCCCGCCCTCCGGCTCCTCTCATTGGATGAATGTGGAGGAGCCGCCAATAGTGACCGGCCTTGGGGACGCACCAATGAGCTGCAGGGGGAGGGGCTAATGACGCAGCGATGTCACGTGACTTTCTCCCCCAGCTGTGTCCCCGGGGGCTCCGCATTGTCCGAGCAGCCGCCTCATACCCTGTATTATTACCGCAGGAGGTGGAGGGAGGTCCCGGGGGTGAGAGCGGCGGCCGCGGGCTTTATATCTGCAGCTTCTTCTCGCTGTTTGTGTGGAGGGAGCGGGAGAAGCTCCGGGCTCAGCCCAGATCGTCAGCTCCATCTCCTGATCCCTCCAATCCCCGCAGCCTTGATTTCCCCGATGTGGAGACTCAGCGCCCTGTATACAACCTGCCAGCTCCGCGCTTATACTCTTTCTCATAGAGGAGGGATGAGGATAGCCGGTTAGTTGCAGTATCCATGGCACCACATCGCATAGTGAAAACTGGGAAAATCTCTCCATTATCCTCCGGCGTCAGGGAGAGACTGCGTGCAAACTGAGGATGACATAAGGGTTCCGGCAGAGAAGGCGGGAAAATGACCTGGAATCTCAGCAGTAACATTTTTTTTAAAGGCCCCCCGCCACATCGGGCCCATTAACCCTTTGTAGTGACCATATACGACTGTTGTGTTTCCCGCTCCTTCTACAATCCTCGCCGCTAATTTCCTTCTAATCTGAATATAACAAATATATATGTATTTATTTTCCCCATAGGGTGATTTGTAGGTCCCGCACTGTTTACTACATTTATGAATTGGCAGCTATTTTATAATAAGAATATAAATCTAGATATTCAGGAGGGACGTTTGAGTAATGTAACATGTTGTCTCTATATCAGCGCATTTCCTCCCCGCTCGGCGTCACTTTATACATCAGCCGCAGCCTCCGCTCTATCAGGATTGGAACCTTCTATTCATTGCTTCCAATGTTCCCTCTGACGTCACAATGGATAATCCTGCTCATCTCTGTCAGTGGGAAAAGGTTAATTTTATTTCTACGTCACAAAGGACAATGACTCCTAATGTCAATCAGTTACACGGCAGCTTCTCTGGAGTCTAATGGCTTTCAGAGGTTAAATATATCTCTTGAATGTAAATATAGTGCGAACTCGTATTCTCATATATAATCTCACAGAATATGTTATCAATCGAATCGTGTATGAAAAATGCGCACGATCATTGGGTTACGTGAGATCCGGTCGGGCTGAGTCCTGACACTATTTGTTTCCCATTATGATTATTTTCTACACTTTGTGAACTTCCCCATTAAACATACACCAGAGATATTAACTCACAATTGTGTCTTTTTATACCTTTAATCATATTTATTTAGTCACAATTACGGTTTATATCCCTTATTCTATAGACATTGTCTACAATCTATTCTCCATTCACGATGGAAGAGGATTCCCCAGTAGTCGCTCTTTTCATCCCGCTTATTACATTACGATAGCGGCGCTCGCAGATCAGTGGCCGGTAGTAAGCCCCCGGCAGCCGCACGTCCTGACATCACGGATTGTTAGAAGGAGGACGATGAGTAATAGAGCGGGGAAACCAAAACCACCGATGCCCCAGGGATCGTCCAATCACCGCCAAGTACCGGCTATAGCTCCGCTCTCGCTGATTGGCTGAACCCTATAGCGTTGGCTGTTTTGAATTTCCCGCTCATTCTCCTATTCTCGGCGCGATATTGACCGTTTACTGATCTGACCAAACCGTAAAAACAAAAAAATAAAACAGTAAAAGTGTAAGGAAAGGGAGGAGCAGTCATTCGTCAATCGGGACTGAACCGGACCAGCGATAACGGTGTCAAGTGTAGACCCGCATCAATAAACACATAGGTTTTGGATGCGAGCCCTGGACTAGCAGAATTCAAGATGATCGCCCTTTGTTCAAAATTATTAAAAGAAGCAACTGAAAGGTAAGAGAAAATGTTAATCAGTCCTGTGATTCCATTTGTATTCCTGCAGTAGATACATTGTATGTTCCTCTCAGTAACACACAAGATCATAACGGAGCGGATTCTTCTATTTCTAACAGACTTTCTCCGTGTCAATTTAAATACAAAGCAGATCTTGCATCCCCTGCAGCACATTGCACTCAACTGTCCCGCAACTACACATATTTAGAGTCAATCAATTGAGAGCAACAGAAAATAGTAAAAAATAAGGAGATGACTCAGTCAGTAGAGAGGGCAAATCCCCCCCATCCCATCAGAGAGAACCGATCACCTCCCTCTGCTCCACATAATGATGTCCGAGCATTGGCTTCTCTGGAAATGACAGGTGGTGTTAGTATAAAGAGCGATTCGGGGAGCGACAGACACTAAACCTGTTACTTGGCCTTGGAAGGGTTCATAGGACTCTCCCTGCCCTGGAGGCGGCGTCCAGGAGCGCAGGATTGAGCTCGTTTCCCTGAGGAGGTGGCGGCTCTGAAAAAGAGCCTTTGTGGTTGTAGCAGAAGCCGGAGCAGCTCTAAGCCCGCTCCCCGCGGATCCTGCGCGCCAGCTGGAGGTCTTTGGGCATGATGGTGACCCTCCTTTGGCGTGGATAGCGCACAGGTTGGTATGTCCTCAACCAGTCCTACCAGATAAGCCTTCGTGGCCTCCTGCGAGGGCCTATGACCGCCGAGCGCTGAAGCGGCGTTCGGTATTGAAGTCATGAGGCGATCTCTCCTTACCAGGCGATGGAAGGGAAGACTTCCGGATGGCAGCTCGGTGGACTTCTGGTAGCGGCGATCCCTGTCCCCCAGAGAAGCGACTGTGCCCTGGGCGGTAGCCTGAGTGAGACATCCAGCTGCATCAATATGTGACCTCCCACTCTCCGGTCTTCGCGCTTGGCCGGCGTGAGGAGTGCGGGCTCTTTCCTTCTTGCAGCGCCCTTATCAAGTCGCCAGCCAGCTTCGGGGAGCTTTCCCTTCCTTTACGTCTTCAGGCCCATTAGAGCGCTTTCACTCTAACTAGAGCAAGGTCTCACACACAGAGATGGAATACACTCAGCAAGCGAGAGAGCAAAGAAGCGCCCCGATATTTTAATACTCCTTGTCCCTTCCAGAGTCCTCATTGGCTCATGTAAGCCACAACCCCTAACATGTGGATTGGTTTGGTGCGTACGAGCCCCGCCAAAACATAACGATGGTTCCAAACCAATCATGGTAGAAGAAAACTCGAAATTAGTTCTCTGAAAAAAAAAATTGTTAAATGTGTCAATTAAACATAACGCCTTGAGTCTAATAATATATATCGAGAAGTGTAGATTTCTAATAGAGGGCCACAAAATTATACTCAGCGATACGACACCGCCTGTTCAGCCAGCATCGGCCCTCAGAGCTTTATTTTTAATGACACATTTTTAGTTTCTCTGACAACCTGGGGAGCCCCTGGTGCGCTGGAGAACCCTATTCAGAGTGGGAGCAGTAGGCCGCACGACTTTATAGCATCCTTCCATTCTAACGACCCCTGTGTTTGTATCCGCTCTAAGTGAGTACAGAGCAGTGATGGTGAGCAGCACCGAGAGCCGCCCACGAAGAATGTATTCACTCTACAGATCACACGAGGCGGCGCCTGCGCCTTGTTCTCTTCTTTTTATTTTAACTCTACTTCAACCATTCATCATCGTAACAGGAGGCGGGGCCCATTGTTGCAGAACCTCCCTTCGTGCTCCGCAGCTTCTACAACCTGTCCCACGCTAACGCGACGTACCGCACTCCCCCCAGGCTGGCACATGGTTCTATAGGAGTTCCCACCTAACATGAATTAGCTCCACGCAGTCCTCACCGAGACACGCCGGTACTCACAATATCAGCAGCGGTTTTATCAAGCCTCCGACCCCCAGCAGCAGTAAATGGTGACAGTGAGACAATCTCTTATTAATTCTAAAGACTCAGGAGAGTGCGGGGATACACCGCGCATGCTGCGAGCCCGCCAGCAGAAAGACGGCAATGCGCGGCACCTATAGAGCCAGAACTAGCAGGCCTGCCGCGCGTGCGTAGCCCGCTCTGCAAGGGCGAGGAGATCGAGAGCTACCAGCTCGTCGGGAGAAAGATGGGAGCTCTGAAAAAGGCCATTGTGGATGTTTGCAGGGCTGTTCCGCTTACTTCCATGCACTTTTGCCGCTTCATACCAGCCGGGCTCTTGCAGCAGCCTTATGGGCACCTTCTTAGCCGGGCCTTCTTGGCAGCAGCTTTGCGGGCACCTTCTCTTAAAGCCGCTCATTGGCAGCAGCTTTGTGCGCCTTGGGCAACGCTTCCCTCTTTTAGCCGGGCATCTTGTGGCAGCAGCTTTGGGCTTGCGCCGACTTCTTAGCCGTGCTCTTGGCAGCGCAGCTTTGGAGCCTGGCCAGCCTCTGTATGCCGGCTCTTGGACCTACCATCTTTGGAGCTCTGGCCGCCTTCTTAGCCCGGGCTCTTGGTGACCTTCTTGGGCTCCTTAGTGGCTTTTCTTGGCGCTGCAGGCTTCTTGGCCGTCGGCTCTTCTTAGGCATAGTTTGGCCCGCCGTGCTTCTTCTTGGCCGCTGTCGTTGTCCTTGCTCTCCGGCTGCTTCCTTGTTCAGCTTGGAAGGAGCCGGAGCGCGCTGCCTTGAGCTGTGAGCAGAGTTTCCCTTAGTGACCAGCGTCTTGATGGCCAGCTATCTCA
Organism: Phyllomedusa bahiana; assembly: GCA_025379985.1. Taxonomy (NCBI): domain Eukaryota; kingdom Metazoa; phylum Chordata; class Amphibia; order Anura; family Hylidae; genus Phyllomedusa; species Phyllomedusa bahiana. The sequence continues at coordinate 11,432 of JAODAL010075257.1, forward strand.
TCAGGCGGCTGTTGTTCCGCTCTACATCGTATCCTCCCGCACCACAGCCTTCTTCAGGGCGGACAGGACACCCCGCCTGCGCTCCTTAAGGCGGACACGGCTTTGACGATCAGCTCGGAGCGCTGGGACCGGAGGGCTTCTTGCTCTCATGCGCACCGGCTGGAAGGTTTCTTCGGCTGCATCTTGGCGGCGGGCGCGGAGCGGGAGACTGGAGAGCAGCGCGGCGCCGGCGGCGCGGCTTCTGCCATCTACTCTATAACGTCTGGACAAATAGAACACAACAACGACCCGCAAAGCAATAGAAACTGATCTCACCAGGACCGGCGGCGCCTCTACTCATATACTTACAGCCGCATGCTGTTGCGCGTCTGATTGTGCTTGCTGAGCTCGCAGCGGACCTGCTATTGGCTGAATTACCGAGGCTGTTTCCCGAGTCTGTCTCCGTCCTCCCTCAGTTGCTTCCCTGCCCGGGAGGGAAGAGCCCGTTACCGCCGAGAACCGGGCAGCTAGCGCGCTTCCCCCGTGACTTGCCGCCTCCCTGACATCTCCCCTGCCGCTTATACCCGTCACTGGCGCGAGCCTGAGAAGAAGCCGAGAGGAGGCCCCGGCTGACCTCCTCCGCCATAGTCCTCTCCGAACTCAGCACATCACAGTGTCAACCGGGGACGTCGCCACTGACCTTGCGGGATCACTCCAGTCGCCTCCTTAACATAGTATCTCCCGGCTCTCTCTGTCACCAAACCTCGCAGCGGGGATCATTACACACACAACTCTCTGATGCGTACACGACCGGCTAAGAGCCTGATCGGACCGTGCGGGGGCCGGCCTGGAGCTGCTGAGAGCCGGGAATGGTAACACAGGCGAGCTGCCCTCCGCTCACTGCCCGCCTTCCCCGCTCCCTGTCATCTCTCCTCTAGCGGACACCGAGCAGCAACATCTCCCGGTCACTGCCTCCAGGATTAGAGACATGCGGCAGATTAGAGAGCGGGCGGAGGTGTCTTAATTTCCCCCTGGAGGGAATCCACTGTCGTACACCCAGAGTGTATTCTTCTTATATCTGGACCCTATTTATCGACTATGGCCGGACACTGCGAACTAGCGCGTCCACGACAGGTCATTCCAAGGAGGAGTCATTCCGTGTTTCTCGTCCCTCCAGACAGCACGAAGACCACAGAGCGCACAGAGCGGAGCAATTGTCCTCAGGGCCCGGAGGGAGGATGTCCTCTATAGAAAGGTTCTGCTGCAAGGAGGATCTTGTCACCCAGAGCTGCGGCAGACACGGCCTCTGTTTCACATCATAGAACTGTCCCTAATAATACATTACACTGAGAGCGGGGCCCTGAAGATTATGGGAACACAGCTCAGATGCAGAGAACTGCCCCAGCCACAATGTCCCGGTGGCTACCCCACAGCGAATCCTTTTTCTCCGCCACACATCTGATCAAAACAACTCTGACAGGATGGTTAAAATCCAAGAGAGGGGCTTAGAGCAAGTCAGCTCTCTTACCCATGGAAGCCTTCTTATATATCTTATTGAGAGTGAAAATATCTGCCATCGCTTGTACTTGTACTTCTACTAAAAATATCTCAGCGTCAATCTCAATAATACAATTGCTTCAAGTATATATATATCCTGAATCATCTACTCAACTTATATGATTATGTGTGTACACACGATTTGGACTCTAGTCAACCTTGGTTTCATGCTCTCAGTCTATTTCTTTGTACTTGTTGCACGAGTATCTCATTTTTAAACAAAAACCCAGCTTATTTTGCCAAACAGATGTGCGTTGAAAAGAAGGATTTTTTGTAGTACTAAAATGAAAGGAACGGCAAGGTCATATGTATAATAATCCTGACGTGTGAAGGGAAACACTGTCTTTGTTTTTGGGCCCAATAACCTATCATTTACTTACGGGTGTGATTATTACTATTTTTTGGACTCTTAAAATAAGAACCCCGAGGGAGGGGAAAGCTCTGGCTTTTTGCAATCTTGTCGACTCTTTCCATTTCGCTAAAACACCGGTTTTCTATATTTTTAAAAAAAAAAATGTTGATATTTTGCAATACTTACACATCACCTCATATTACTTTTTTCACAGCAGATTGTTTTGTGTTTTTTGTGGCACAAAAAGCCCCAGCAAGAGCAGAAGAATTTCATCCCCTGAACTTTAAACAAGGACACATTTTGGTATAAAATAAATTACCATTTGGATTTATGTACAATCTATTTGCTTGTTCCTGTTACTGAGTTTGGGGGAAAATTATTTCGCTTTTCTTAGTTCTTTATTGTTTTAAGAAATACTTTTTAATATTTATAACTAATAAAAATTGATATTTATTGGCCCCCACATCAATTTCTTTGTTTTCTAAAAAAGAATAAAAATTATTTCACGATAACCATGTAAAAATTTGGCCACTTAATTTTTACTTTTAAGTGTCATTTGTTTTCCGCAATTTTTCTTATTCTATTCACACTATTTTTCCCTTTTTCTTACTTTCTATGGTTTTATTTTAATTTAAAAATTTTTTAGAAAACTAATGAACAAGATTATGAAAAAGGGAAGGAAAAGACGGCTTTTCAAAGCCCCACATTTTCCTCCAGCTCTGTCACTCATCAAAAAAAAAATTTTTG
>JAODAL010075258.1:0-14065 GCA_025379985.1 Phyllomedusa bahiana
TCCCTTTTTTCAACAGGAAGGGTATCCTCTCGGTAAATACAGGGGAAAAAAAAAGGTTTTTAATAGTTTGCTTTTTTCATCGCCTCTACTTTTCTCCCCTCGATTTTTAAAGGGCCAACATTTTCTTTTTTTAATCTTTTTAATTTTTAGTTAAAAAATATTTTGGGGTTGTTTTTTTTATGCAATATTTTTCTTTCCGTCTCCGCTTTGTTTTTATCTTTATTTTAACACTTTATTTTTTCCCCCTTTAGTTCTTATGCCCCTTCCTGCCCCCTGTTTTAGTAGGTGAAACGCTTTCTTTTTTTTTTTTATTGCCTCTTTTACATCCGTTGATCCACTTTGGGGTTTTTCTGTTTTAATTTTTTTTTTACCTAAGGTATGTCCCCTTACAGTGGTACCCTAGGATTTTTTTAAAAATATCCCATTTATTTTTTGTTCTCCTATTTTAACACATTGTCCCATTAAAACGGTTTAGGGCCTCCCTAAGCAGAAAAAAATTGCCTTCCAAATTCAGTGTTTTTGTGGCCCCTTGAAAAAAAAATCTATTGAAGAAAAAACGGAAATTTATTATATTATGGGCCATTCCCCCAGGTGCCCCTCAAACCCAACCTTTGTTACCTGTCAGGGGCTATTTAATATTAGGGTTTGAGGGCCTTTTTTCTATGGTTCCTTTCACCATTTTCAAAATAATTTTCATTGTTTTTTGAAAAAAACCTGTTCCCTTTTGAGAGTAAGTTTTAGATCCAATTGATGTTGGTAGTTAAAATCGCCCCTAATAAAACCTCATTCTGATTAGCCGCCTCCATTTTCCCGAGGAGTACATCTTCCCTGGGTTCTGTTTAAATTTTTGGGGGGGGTTTGAGACCCCTATTAATTTTATTGTTATTTTACCCCCAGTATATTTTCCCTAAGTCAATGCAAAAAACCCGAAAAACTTTTGGCGGGGTTTTTGACAGGATTTACTGAAAGATTCCCCCCCCCCCTTTGGGGCCGGGGCTTTACTCCTTTAGTCGTTGGGGTTTTGTTTTTGGAAGTGTTGGAAAATCTGAAACAAAAGGTCCCCCAGCGCGGGGGAGGGGGAGGACACGATGGGACACGGAGCCCTTTTTCTCCGTCAAAACCCCAAGGCCCCCACAGTTTCACCAAATTTTATCGGGGCTTCATTAGGCAGTGGGGTTTGGGGGCCCGAGTTGTTGCAAAGGGGGGCGATCAGTCTCAGGGGGGCATCATTAGGGAATTTTTGGGCTGTGTTGAAGTGTGCCGGGGGCGCGGAGGGGGAGGGGGAGGAGGGATTCCTAGACACCGATTTACCGACGTCCCGCCTTGGAAAAAAGGGGTTTGGGGCAAAATTTTAGGCGGAGGAGGAAGATTTAGAAAATTTAGTTTTTTAGTGCCCTCGACCAGAGGGGTTGGGAAATCAAAGGGCCCCTCTCCCACATGAGTGCTTGGATGCTCCCTTTCCTCCAAAAAGGATCCTCGCATTAAGGCCCTCAAAATGAAAAACAGTTACTGGGTTTGGGACCCTTTTGGTCCGGGGGACAAAAAAAAAAAATTTAGCCCTTTCCCTTACCCAACCCCAATTTTAGGTAAAAAGCGGGAAAAGGAGACCTTGCTGATTGATCAAATGGGGGACATCTGTTGGGGGTCGCTTCCCTTTTAAAAAGGTCAAGGTGGAACCCTTTTCCCGTGACGTGACGCAGTAGAGTGCCAAGAAACCATAGGGTGCAAGGGAGAAAAGGGAGGTTTGGGAGAAAACCTAATGGGTGACCCCTGGGAATCTTTATTTTCCAAACCCCACCCAAAGCATGCAATGCAGGACACACATACAAAACCCCGAGACCAGGGTTTAAAATTTTTGGTGCAGACCATCTGGTCTCAAAAACCAATTTTTTTTGTATGTGTTCCCGGGGCCCAATTTGACTTTTGGGTATTTCCCAAAAAGGACGGAAAAGGCCCCGGGTGGCTCCCCCACGCCCCTAGAGGTGTTGTCCCGCCCCGCAGGGCCCGCGTCATATCTGAGCGGACCTTCAGCAAGCTGGAGGAGTCATTCGACAAAAGCACCCCGGGTTTACAGATAATTTTGGTTTGTTTTTATTTTATCAAGTGGGAAACAGGCATGGAAATCTGATGTTTTTGTGGCCCCCAATTGCGAGGTCAACGATTAGTTGTGTCTATTTTAAAAATTCCTCTCCAAAAAGGGAAAAAGGGCCTTTTTGAAAATTTATTTTTAAAATGATCATTTTTCTTCTGCAATTTTTTTTTCTTTAGTTCCCAACAGTTCATTTTTTCTGGTTTTGCTAAAGAGGAGATGTAAAAGACACCAAGGTTTCATGACAAAACCCCTATTCCAAATTTTTTCATTCCCTCCCTTTTGAATTTTTCGCATTGTCAATTTGGGTTTTGGGAAATGGTGGGAGGGGCATTTTTGTGAGGGTCAGCCCCGGCATTCCAAAACCCGGGGGATGAGGGCCCGACGGGGACAATGAAACAAAAAAATAGAAAATTTTATATAAAGGGCCGCACTTGGGAGCGGGTGAGGGGAAAGGGCCTTCATCTTTGTTTAGGGAAGAGGGGGTCAGCTTGGGGCGGGCAGGCAAACAGCGCAGCAGGACCAAAGTGGGTCCGTATGGCCCGTGAGTCAGCGGATTTCCAGCAGTGTGAGGTCGGGAGCAAAGCTGGCAACGGGGTAAAAAAACCACTTGCAGGTCCAACAAAGTAGCGGCACAGGGGCTCAGCGACGGCAGCGGTGGCAGGGGTTTTTAGTCACTCAGTGCGGAGCGTTGGCTGTAAAATCCAATACTCGGAGATTTGTGGCAGTTCTTTGCTAGACCACCGGAGGAGCCGAAATATGGGGTATATGTAGAATCTTGGGGCCAGAAAGTGAAGCCGTGGCCTGGGAAGCTAACGTTGGCACCTCGGCCATGGTCATCACATTGCAGTGTCACCATCCGGTGGACTCGGGAGCAACGTGGCTCGATGTGGTGGTCCATACTGCTGCCGCCAGCAACAGCAGCAGCAGCAGCGGGCCCTGTGGCACGCAATGGCCTTTGCACAGCCACGACAAGGCTCCTCACCTCTTGCAGAGGGAGCTGTTTCTCTTTGACATCAGCTCCGTGTCAGATGCTCCTGCTCCCTCGCTAATCACTTGCTGCCAGCAGTCAGTTCAGAGAGGCTCGATTGCTCAGAGACAACCGTATGCGTCAACCATCCTAAGGAGCAGCAGATGGACAGTTCTCTTGTCAGTTGTTGTATGTGCCGTCCATCCCTTTCAAATGCGTGGACTCTGCACCATTCAGTGTACTAATGGCTATGTGCCGAAGCCAGGAATGGAGAGTTCCCAAGCCGTAATTCTTTTCAAAAAGGCAGTACCAGCACTTCATAAAGATGTAGAACAGAAGGTGGTTCAGCTCCTTGAGCTTATCGGTTTGTTCCAAGCGTGCACGCGACGGCAGCGCGGAGTCATGGAGCTGTTAACTACGGTTCAGGCCGTACTTGTCCTTACGGGGACACCCCATCTGGGTGAATGGGATTCCTGACCAGGCACACCAACAACTTGGACAGGAGAAGCCGCTTTCTCCTCACGTTGTCAAACTGGCTTGCACCTGTGCCAATGTCCCCGCCTCACTCCCTCCTCCACCATAACCACCATCTCAGCCTCCAACATCAGTACTGCTCAATCATACATAAGTAGTAGGGCACTGCGGTTCGGTTCTGCTGTTCACGCAGTATCTACAACTTGCTCTGCCCGCAGCGAAAACGTAGTCATAGGGCGAGGATAAAAAATTGCTCCGACGTCAGCAACAAAGAAAATCGATGTGTGGCTTTCTCTGAGCAACTGCAAATCGGAACCATGGTGATGGTCAATGGGAGGAACATGGTGTCCGCGCTGCACCGAGGAGGGCAGTTCCATGCACCTGCTTGGCGCAGTGTTTCAATTCTGGTTGTGAAAAGGTTTCCTGAAGTCTTCACAGTATCTCAGAACATTCTGAAAATATTGCCAGTGACACTGTCATGCAACCTTTATCCATTCGTACAAAGCGGAACACACATTCTCGAGTTGCAGCGCAGAACAGCCTCCACCAACACACTCTGATATGCGATGTTTCACCGCTGGAATTCGCCTGCACATGATGGACCGAATGTATGATAAGAAGAAAGGTCATTAACGATTTTTTGATGATCCAGGCAGACAGAAGTACTCCCTGTGTAACTTTGATGTTAGCCAGTGGCAGCTCATGCGTGACACCTGACCGTTTGTTGAGGCCATTCGAGAGGCGACGTTATTTGACAGTCGCCAGGACCTACGGATGAATAATGTCATTCCACTGCTTCATGTCCTGGAAACAGGATGCTGTGAAAAAAATTCTATACTGGGCAAAGGGGATGGGAGACGTGGCGACTACATCTAGTGGGCCAAATGAGTTCGGTGGGGACTGAAGGAGGAGGAGGAGGACATTGGAGCTGAAGCATTGTTGGTGAAATGAGTGGATTTTCTACCCAGGGTGACGAAGGGAGGAGAAGCAGGGGAGCAGCTGGAGGATGTGGATGGAGATGAGGAAGATGAGGCAGATGACCCAAGCCACCGTGGCAGTATACAAGTGGAAATTGAGGCAGGGAGCCCCTCGGAAGTCACAATGTGCAGATGGCCCGCAGCATGCTTATTTGCCTGGTAGTGACAGTCCGACTAGGTCAGCATACGGCCAGAGGGATGACTTTGGCTCTCACCTATTGGACCCTCGATACCGGTCCAACAAAGGGGGAGCCTTTTTTTCCAGTATTGAGAGGAGACAAACTCAAATACTATAGGGAAATCTCCAATAGTCACAGTTGGCCGTTTTGCCTATGTGCGCTTGTACCTCATCTGACAGTCTGACCGGGGTGGGGGGCTTATTCCTTTGTCACGTACCTACTGCCGCGGGATGCTGCTGGAGGAAGGTGGGGGGTAGGAAGCAGTACTCGCTCCATTAGCAGCAACCTAAGTCTGGAGTCACTGCATGAGCAGTTACTTCACCCGTCTAGTGGTGGTGGAGGAGGGTAGTCGCCGGAGCAGCAGCGAGGACCTGGAGCAGTCCTGAAACCAAACAGGTGGTGGCCTACTTGGACAGCACTCTGCCACCCCAGTTAGAAGATTGCTGGATACTGGGCAGCGAACCAAATGGATGTGTGGCGCACCTGCCGAGTTTGTGCAGTGGAGAAGCTGTCCTGCCCGGCCAGTAGTGTGGCATCAGATCGGAGTGTTCAGTGAGGCGTGGGGAGCCATCGTTCCCCATGGAGAACCCGCTTGTCCACGGGAAATGTGGGACACGACTGACCTTTGTCAAGACGAATAGGCGAGGAGTAGGAAAGGATTTCCACAAACCAACTCGCCTTATGGTCAGTTGGTTCAAGACTACCTGCCTCAGCCACTATTCTGATGCCGCCACCCGCGCTGATGCCACCACATCTGCTGACAGTTTCTCCATACTTGCCTACCACCATCGTTACCAGGGATGGTATTGCCACCTACCTCAACACTTCTGTCATTGTGCCACTCTATGACCTTCATGCTGCTGAGTATGTTGCTGCTGCGGTCACTCCACACTGTGTCATTGTGCCACTCTCTGACCTCATGCTGTTGCTCCTGCCGCACATCACCTTAAATCTCTGTCTTGTGCCACTCTGTGGCCTACTCTTTTTTTGCTACCTCCAGCATTTCATTGTGCACTGTTCTGACCTCTGCTGATGCTGTGGATGCTGCCGTGTCCTCCACTCTGTGTCATTGTGCCACTGCCTGACCTCATGCTGCTGCTCGCAGTGACCTCCACTCTCTGTCATTGTCGCCATCTGTGGCCTAATACTGTTTTGCAAGCCTACAGAATGTCATTGTGCCACGGCTGACTCATTGCTGACTGCCGCCGGTGACCTTACCCGCTCTCAGTCATTGTGCCACTCTGTGGCTTCCTCTGTTTTGCCACCTTCAGAATGTCATTGATGCCGACTGCCTTGACTCATTCTGCTGCGCGTGACCTCCCACCTCTCGTCATTGTGCCACTCTGTGGCTCCTCTGTTTTGCCACCTACAGAATGTCATTGTGCATGCTGACCTGCATGATGGCTGCTGTTGTGACCTTACACTGTGTCATTGTGGCCACTCTGTGGCCTAATACTGTTTTTCCACCTCCAGAATGGTCATTGAGCACTGCCTGACCTATGGACTGCTGCCGCCGTGGCCTGCCGATCTCAGTCATTGTGCCACTCTGTAGCTTCCTCCTGTTTTGCCACCCCAGAATGCCATTGTGCCATGCCTGACCTCGTACTGATGCTGTTGTGGCCTCCACACTGTGTGATTGTGCCACTCTGTGGTCCTAATTTGTTTTGACACCTCCCAGAATGTCATTGTGCACTGCCTGACCTCATGCTGATTGATGTTGTGGCCTCCACACTGTGTGATTGTGGCCAATTTTTTTCCTTTTTGCTTGGGGGGGGGGCCTAATACTGTTTTGCCACCTTCAGAGTTTCATCTGTGCAATGCGCTGAACTCATGCTGCTGCGCCGTGACCTCCGCTATACATTTCATTGTGCCACTCTGTGGCTTCCTCCTGTTTTGCAACTACTAGAAATTATTGTGCCACTGCCTGGACCTCATGCTGCTGACGCCGTGGACGCTACGCTCTCTGTCATTGTGCACTCTGTGGCTTCCTCCTGTTTTGCCACCTACAGAAATGTCATTGTGCCATCTGCCTGGACCTCATGCTGCTGACTCCGTGACCTCCGCTCTCAGTCATTGTGCCATTCTGACTTTCTCTGTTTTGCCATCTACAGAATGTAATTGTGCCACTGTTCTGACCTCATGCTGCTGTGGCTGCCGCCATTCACCTCCACACCTGTCACTAATGTTGCCCACCATGCAGCTCTCAGCTACGTTTTTTTCAGCTTTGCTGGCATGACTTTATCAGGACTACATTCCCGCTTCAGTTTTTTTGGTCAGTTTTGCCCTCTTAAGTGCCCAGGGAGTTTTATAGTAAAGCGATTCTAAGCGGCAGGCAGTCATCTGCATGTTCATACTAAAACAAGAAACATTGTTATGAAGAGCAAACCAAGCTCCCCTCTTTGGCAATATTTAGCATGGCACAACGTTCTACAGAAACTGCAGGCTCTGTGCAGCCTGGATATATCTGCTTTTAACGCGATTTGTGCCGAAGTAATTGGGAAACGAAACGAATTTGACGGAAAATTCGGCGAGAGTCTGGACGAATCGCATTTTTGTGAAAATTCGCCCTCTCTTACTCATGGGTTCATGCTTTGATTTTTGGGGCATTTTGCTGTGACTTGCAGCTAGTACTACAGGTCCTATATATAATAAATTTGTTTCTAACAGACATTTGTTTTCACAATTGTCAAGAGTGGCTCAAAGGTGTTGGTGCTGTCAGAAAACAGGAATTAGGTAGGACACTGTTATGGACACCATATTGCAAAATGACTTGTTTTGCAAGATCTTTAAAATAGCTCTCATCCTGTTATTGAGACTACAATTTTAATATAATTAAAAAAAGGAGAGAACAAAGACATGGTCGGGATTCCATACTATTTTAAAAAATGTGTTTTTCTAGAATTAAACTACTAAAAAACTTGCATGTTCAAAATAGCTGTTAAAAAAAATTCCTTGAATTGTACAAGGGGAGGTACAGGAAATCTTGACCAGTTGTAGGTTATTCATAGGACATGGAGTATGGAGCACGGACATGAGAACAAAGTATTGAGACCATTTTCCTCCAGCACGTTGAGTTAAATGAGAAAAAGAATGCAAGAAAAAGGGCACCTGGGTGTAACAGGAGCGTTAAACCACCAGTATTCCCAAGAAGTGATGCTCAATTGGTCCGCACTCATACGAGGGGCAAGCGCTACCCAGGTCTTGACTCTGTACTGAGAAGGCTGGAGTTTCTACCAACTTCCGCTTCCGCACTTTGCTTCAGCAAGACAGTTTTCTTGCTGCGTCTCAGGGCATTGTTAACTGCGATGTTAATAGATGAAGGGAACGACTAGCCTGGGCTCCACAGGCATTACTGCTATACTCCGGCCTGGGTATGATCGTGGCCAGGACAAATATATTCATGTCCAGTTCAACTAAACTGGTGTTGAAGACTCCGTTTCGGCCACTGTTTTAATCTGGGAGGGTCAGACAGGTTTAATGGTCATACTGCGGTTCCGAGGGGACAGGTATAGTCAATGTCAGTTCAACTAAAATGGTGGTTGAAAGGACTCCTTTTTCCGGCACTTTTTAAATCTGCGGGGTCAGACCAGGTTTTAATGGTCATACTGCGGTCCAGGACAGGTATAGTCAATGTCCAGTTTCAATAAATGGTGGTGAAGACTCTTTTTCCGGGCACTTTTTAATCTGTGGCGTCAGACAGGTTTGAAGGGTCATGCTGCGGTCAGGACAGGGTTTGTACAATGTCACAGTTCAATAAATTGGGTGGTTGAAAGACTCCTTTTTCCCTCACTTTTTAATCGGGGGGTAAGGAAAGGTTTAATGGGCATACTGCGGGTCCAGGACAGTTCTAGTCAATGTCCAGTGAAACTAAAATGGTGGTTGAAAGACTCTTTTCGAGGCACTTTTTAATTGTGGGTCAGACAGGTTTAAGGGTCTTTGCTGCGGTCCAGGACAGGGATTGTCAATGTCCAGTTCAACTAAAATGGTGTTGAAAGACTCCTTTTTCAGGCAACTTTTAATCTCTGGGTTCAGACAGGTTTAAGGGTCATGCTGCGGTCCAGGACAGGGTTTGTCAATGTCCCAGTTCAAATTTAAATGAGTGGTGCAAAGGACTACTTTCTTTGGCATTTTAATTGTGGGACATGCAGGTTTTTAGGGTCAAGCTGCGTTTCACAGGTCAGGGATATTCAATGTCCAGTTCAGTTAAAATGATGGTTTCAAAAATAATACTGCCTTCTGGCAATTTTTTATTTGTGGCGATCAGGATTAAGGGTCATGCTGTGGTTCAAGAATAGAGATAGTGAATGTTGTCGTGTTTTATTTTCTGTCGGCTTTTATAACCATATAGTGTTTATGTTGCCTAAGATTGTTGCACGTATCTCTTTTGACTGTTGTGGTGTTAAATTCCAGCTTCTCAGCCATGTTTGGGTGTAAGAATGAAGGTTGATGTTGCTATCAATAGACTTTAATGGTCAAGGTGATTGATCGACTATCGACTATCGAAAACACTTATCGATGCGTGGCCGTTCTATAGACTATCGCCTCCGGATGTCGTACTAGCCACGTATAATCGCTCAACACTAGTGGTGATGCTGGACTGGCTGCAATGGATTGGTTCGCCGGATAATGGGCGATGCTGCAGCTGTTGATGCGGTGGAGGATGGACCACCAACATTCTGAGCACTTGTCTCTCCCAGGCAACCGCATATGAGACAGCAAGTGTTGTCGTGGTGACAACGTGTAGATCCTAGCCACGCTTCACTTTCTGCTCCCACAGGTTATTACATATTACCATATTAAGCTCTCTGGTGTACCTTAGCAAAGAACTGCCCACACGCCGAGTAGCTGATTTCTAACACGCAACGCTCCGCACTGAATGACTACTAACGCTACTGCCTCGCGAGCCCTTAGTGCCGCTACTTTTCTTGGACCAGTGAAGTGGGTTATCTACCCCGTGGCCGCTTGTCTCCCGACTCGCATTGCTGCTACCTGATGACTCACGGCCACACTAACCACTTGATGCTGTGGCGCTGCATGATTGCGCAAGCATGACACCTCTTCTCCTGATGATGATGAAGCCTTTCATCACCCGGTCCCAAGTTGCGGTTGGCTACTTCATTATCGCATTATTGTTGGATTTCACACTGCTTGTCCTCCTCAACGGTCTTTGTATGCAGAGGCTGACCCCCTCACAACATTTGGGGGGGGGGGGGGGGGACCTCCCATTGCCACTCGTCAACATCTATACTTTGCCGCCTACTGCAAGAAGCAGGGGATATCGGCCACATTTCTTCGCTGCCAAGTAGCTGCTGACTGTCCTCAAATTGTTCATCCTCGCTGTATCCTCGCTGTATAGTGGCGCTGAGCCTGGACCACATAATAGATCTCTGGCTGAGGGAACCGAATGGGACAGAGGCGGGTTGAGGACAGGTGAGGGCCACTGACACACTCCCGGGCCATGCCAACTAAGGTTGTGTCTGAGTTCCCACAGACTCGTGGCTGGGTTGTCGATGATTGTCATTGGGAGGAAAGAGGTATGACCTAGTCAACCAATCCAAGAAAAAACCAATGGGTTGCTGAACAACACACGGCAACTACATGACAGCGGCTGTTCTGGACTCACCGGAGTGACCACATGCTGCGACGGTTTCCCGCTTACTGTGCAGCGACCTGGTGCCTGCTCCAGGATTCGTTTGTTGCCACTGCCTCTCGCATGGTGAAAGAGCTGCCAACTTCTTGTCTGACATAATGTTTGTTCAAAAATTTACAGACTCTGTTTAATTGACTCCAAATGAAACCACATATCAGGTTGGTAACCTTGTATATAAAATTCGCGCTACAAAAATCAGCAGCATAATTAACTGGTCTGAGGGGGCTTGTAAAAAAGTTGTGTATTTTTAATTCTCAGCCTGACTACAAAAGCACAAACAGGGATTAATTAACCTTCGGATATAAATTATGTTACAGCAATCAACAGGAAAAATGTCCTTATCTTTGGCGTTTAAAACACTGTTTATTTTACTGTCTACAAAAGCAAAAACAGGCTTAGATAACCCTTGGATATTTAATGTGCTCCAGAACTGACCAGATGGCATTAAAATGTATATGGAGCAGAATTGAATCCACACTGGGCTTCAATTACAATACTCCACAAAACTGAATCAAAATTATAAAGGAAGCGGAGCAGTCTTTGATATAAAAGCTAGGTGACACCCCCCAAAAATCTTCTGTTAAAAACAAATGTATTTTGTGTGAGATCTCGGGCTGCAGCTGCTTGCTTGGCACTGAGAGCGGATGTTGTGAACTGCCAGCGTCGCGGTCGGAGCTTTATATAGTGTGGTTGACGTCACAGAATCCCACCAGTCTTGGATTGGCTTCACCTCTGCACATGTCACTGAGGCATGGGCTATAAACTTCTTCCTCCATCTTCTTTGCCCATGTAACGGCATGTGCTTGCAGCCATTTTATCCAATAAAAACACGCTATCGTTCCCAGCGAATCTCCCACCAAACTTTCGACTTCGTTCAGAACGAAGGTTTTCCAGAAATTCTAAATGAATTCCAACTTTGTTAGAATCGACTCGCCCATCTCTATATATAACAACTACAAGGGCACATCTGCTATATCTAGAGAAAATAAGGTTTCACCATCAACACAAACAGGGATTCTTTACTGTAAGGCCTCGTTCACACGGCTTATTTGAGCATGGATTGGCGCCGTTTACTCCGCGTCGGATTTGCGCTTTTGTACGGTGCCAATCCGTCCCTGTCACTTACGGGGTTATCCACCTGCTCTCATAGTGATCACGTTGGTTTCCGGTCGCTCCTCCACTCGGCGCAATCGACCGCGGGGAGAAAGTGACATGCACTATTTACGGCCGCGGAACGCGCCATAAACACATGCATTGTTCTATGGGGCCGGGAGCGGCGCCCCCGCCGCGCTCCGGCCCCGCCACCGTCCCGCCCCTTATTTCACAGCGGATTTGGTGAGCTACAATACGGCTCACAATAATCCGTCGGAATAAGCCGTTGACACGTAAGAGTGGTGACATTATAGAGCTTGCTGCCACAAGAGGTTGTGATGGTGAAGTCATTGGAAAAATTCAAGAAGGGTTTAGATACCTCTCTTTAAAAAATAATACCACCAGATTCTGGAGATCGGACGTTGATCCAGGGATTATTCTGATTCCACATTGGGATTTCAGAAGGATTTTTTTCCTTTGATATGGGGCAATTGACCTCCACCTCAAAGAGGGATTTTGTCTTCTGTTAGATAAACACTGTAGGGTTATAGGTTGGATTCTACAGAAGTGTCTGCTTTCCAATGTTATATGTTATGTTGCTACGTATGGAAAGAAGTGATGTCAAGGGGAAGCTAATAATTTTCTTTAGACCATTACACTTTGGTCAAAGAACCCAAGACATATGTAGTATCTTTAAGATAACCTGGTATAATTTTACTTAATTTTTATAAATAAACATCTAAGCAGGTGCACACATTTTCTTTTAGGCAATGTTCACACGGCACTTATTGGGACATATCTCGCCCCGTAATTGCGCCGTACTGCGCTAAATATCGGGTGAAATACGTCCTATTCCTTACGGTAATCCACAGTTCTCATAGAGAACTATGGATTACGTTTCCTCTCCCTGCTCGCACAATACGGCGCGCTGGGAGAGAAGTGACATGTCAATTATTCATGGCGTATAAGCGCCGTGTATAATGAATGTCTATGGGGCCGGCAACCCCCGCCCCCGCTCCCGAGCACACGGCGTAATTGCGGGCAAAATACGTCCCTGCAACTACACCGTGTGAACATAGCCTTAAAGAACCAATTCCTGCCCCGATAGAATGAAATGCTGGAGGGAAACCTGGTTTGTGTATTTTGAAAATAGATGTAAATGACAAATCAGCAATTATATGCTAGGCTTGTCCACAGTCAAATATACCAATGGGGGTTCCCCTATTTACCAAAAGCTGCAACTCAGGCTTAAATTTCAAGGTAGAATATCAAAATATCTGTATATATGTGGCAGTTCTAAACAACATCTCTTGCTTGTTAACATAAGTTTGCCTAGGTTATCAACAATCTTTCTCTGCTCCAGCAGTCCTAGCCAGGATGATGATATCACTCCCTGTTGTGTCTTATCAGTAGACAATGAGCTTGTTTATCTTTCTTACTGACAAACTTGAACCCAATACAGCTCTCTAGCTCTCTACCCTGCTGTTAAAACCAGTCCATTCTCAATGTTCCTCTCACAGGCTCAGCTAGGAGT
The DNA here is from genome assembly GCA_025379985.1 of Phyllomedusa bahiana. Taxonomy (NCBI): domain Eukaryota; kingdom Metazoa; phylum Chordata; class Amphibia; order Anura; family Hylidae; genus Phyllomedusa; species Phyllomedusa bahiana. Next base: position 12,966 of record JAODAL010075258.1, read on the forward strand.
AGGTCACTGCTGTAGATTCCCACAGCCTAAACAGGAAGTGGGAACCTGATGGATTGTGAGTGGATATAGTTAAATGAAGAAGCATTAAATTAATAAAAGGTGCAGAATAAAGAGAGAAGTGATAATTATCACTGCACCTATGAATGACTGAGATTATCAACCCCGAAGAAAATGTATACTTGGATGAGACACCGATAATATTATTGCATATTAAGCATCAATTTATATAGTATCAGTTCTTTGTACAAGTGGGGTGTCACTGGTACTGAGTCTGGTTATAGACTCAAAACTTAGACATTCATAGAATAAAACAGCAGCACTCATCCAGGTAACGATGAGGAAACTGTGCGTTTACTTTCACATGTAACAAGATTAAACGTAAGATGGATGTTCCACGGATATTGATTTAACCCATGTGTAAATCTTTATATGGGACTGTACAGAGAGAGAACATCGTCAATGTAACAAAGCCATTCTATGACATGTATCCTAAAAGTACCAAGGGGGAAATGTGTTGTCTCCCACCAACCTAAAAAAAGTTTGGCACAGGAAGGTATACAACGTTCCCTCATCACAGTGCCAGAGATTTGTTTGAAAGACTCCTTATCAAACACAAAATATGATCTGGAATGAATTTTAAAAAATCAATAAGAAAACATGGTGAGGGTCCAAATTGACCTGGTGGTTCAAAAAATAAGAAACTGCATTAATACTTGTTTCATTCCAATGTTGTTATAGTATGGCTCAACATCCCTTAAGACTAAGATTGCAAATGGAGTCCAACTGTTCAAATGTGTAGAATCTTGAACAAGAGAAGGAAATCAGGATAAATACAAAGCTTTAGAACGACCCACAGCCTGAACAGAAAGTGTGAGTCTGAACTGTAGAACTGCCTACAGCCTGAAGAGAAAGTGTGAGTCTGAAACTGTAGAACCCCCCCACAGCCTGAACATGAAGTCTGAGCCTGAAGCTGTAGAACCACCCGCAGCCTGAACAGGAACTGTGAGTCTGAAGCTGTAGAATCAAGATAAATACATCATTTTTTTAAAACTAAAGTCAGCCCTATAGGTTCCCGGAGGGTTTAAAAATTCTTTCACCTT
>JAODAL010075259.1:0-14065 GCA_025379985.1 Phyllomedusa bahiana
AGGATTTGCAGATTTTAGTTACTTAGGTTTGAGAATTTTAAAGGAGCATCTAGCGCTGTACAGCCGTGTGTGTGTGTGGGGGAGTGGGGGTATGCGGGTGGACACAGACAGACAGACAGGCTCTTTAAAGGAGAGTGGATATTGTGCAGCCCAGACTGTGTTTAGACCCTGCATTGCAATGGGTTTTTTATTAACACTTTTTGGCCAGTTTTTTTGGTGAAATATTACTTGTATGTTGTGCAGCTGTACTTATATTAGGATACAGATCTTTTCTGTAACTGCAGGTGTATTTGATAGGTGCAAAACTAAAACTTTTATTATTCGTATACATTTTAGATAGGTGTTTTTTTCACTTTGGCGAGTCCAGCTTTGTTCATAGAGCCACCTTGCACTTAAAATTTTGAATACAGCAATTTTGTCGTCACCGCAGGTGTATTGATAGGTGCAAAAAATCCCTTTTATTATCCGTTATACATTTCGATAGGTGTTTTTTTTCACTTTGGCGCAGGCCAGCATTTTTTCATAGAGCCACCTTCCCACTTAAATTTGAATACAGCAATTTTGTCGTCACCGCAGGTGTATGACAGGTGCAAAAAATACCTTTTATTACCCGTATACATTTCGATAGGTGTTTTTTTTCACTTTGGCGCAGGCCAGCTTTGGTTCATAGAGCCATTTTGGGCACTTAGATTAGAATTCAGCAATTTTTTGTACCGCAGGTGATTGTTTGGGTGCAAAAAATACCTTTTATTATTGTATAATTTCAGATAGGTGTTTTTTTCATTTTTGCGCAGGCCAGCTTTGTTCATAGATCCACCTTGCACTTAAATTTGAATACAGCAATTTTGTCGTCACCGCAGGTGTATCGATAGGTGCAAAAAATAACTTTTATTTTCCGTATACATTTCAGATAGGTGTTTTTTTTTTCACTTTGGCTCAGGCAAGCTTTGTTCATAGAGCCACCTTGCACTTAAATTTGAATACAGCAATTTTGTAGTCACCGCAGGTGTATTTGATAGGTGCAAAAAAGAACTTTTATTATCCGAATACATTTCAGATAGGTGTTTTTTTTTTTCACTTTGGCGCAGGCCAGCTTTGTTCATAGAGCCACCTTGCACTTAAATTTGAATGCAGCAATTTTGTAGTGTGCGCAGGTGGATTTATTGGTGCAAAAAATAGCTTTTATTATCAGTATACATTTCAGACAGGTGTTTTTTTCACTTTGGCGCAGGCCAGCTTTGTTCATAGATCCACCTTGCACTTAAATTTGAATACAGCAGTTTTTTAGTCACCGTAGGTGTATTGATAGGTGCAAAAAATACCTTTTATTATCCTTATACATTTCAGATAGGTGTTTTTTTTTTCACTTTGGCGCAGGCCAGTTTTGTTCATAGAGCCACCTTGCACTTAAATTTGAATACAGCAATTTTGTAGTCACCGCAGGTGTATTAATAGATGCAAAAAATACCTTTTATTATCCGAATAGTTTTTAAATAGCTGTATTGCACGTGGTGCGGCCCTAGTTTTTTCAAATAGCCACATTGTACAACAATTCTGATTGAAAAATTTTTTAGCAAATGTTCCCGTTTGTCATTGCTGAAAAAAAACACAATTTCTCATCCGTGTAACTTCTGAATAGTTTTATTGGGCTCGTTGAATCTCAGTTTGGCGCAGATAGAGCACTTGTTGATATTTTGTTGAAAACTATCAATTCCTAGTCCTACTGGGCAGTTGTAAATCCCTGGGACTGAAGGAAGAACACTGTTGATTTTGTCTTACGGTTTTTTCCACCAGACTGCATTTCACAGGTATTCGCAAGAAACATTTCAGTTTCTAATCCTTGTTGACTGTAGGAAATTAGAGGGATTTAAGAATAGCTGTGATTTGCCGTTTTGTAATAAGAGACTTTCCAAAACTCTTCCAAATTTTTATCTTTCTGAACATGGAGCAAAATGCAGGTGGTAAGCGAGCAAAAAGGGGGGTAGGACATGGATGTAGAGGCACAAGGAAGGTGCTCCTTCCCTGCTGGCGACAACACCAAGCCAGGGGGATCGTCGGTTGCAGGACCATCAGGCCTGTCATTGCTGGGTCAGGGCCCTCTGAATCTCAGTAATGAACAGCGTCGCCAATCTTTTCTTCAGTGGTTAATGCAATCTGCATCCAGCAGTCTTACCTCCTCGTCCTCCCAGTCACGGCCACAAATTCGGTCATCAGCATCTTTGCATCCGTCCAACATGAAGCAGCCCAAATGTCAATTATGTACCCACCACTGTGGATAATCCATTTTCTGAAGCCTCTTTGATGACAAAATGCGGGGTTTGGGGTCAGAAGGCATGTTAAAGATCAAGGGCCAAAGAGGATGATTTTGTCTGCTCTGAGCCCCGTTACTGATGCCATCAGAGGAGGAGGGAAAGGAAGCCGGTCAATCGTCAAAAAATCCCCCCGGGCGGGCGGCAACGCCTTGCAGGGCCACTTGCTTGTAGCCCGCAGCTCCTGGATGCAGCATGGCCGGACGACCAAGTCACCGGTGTTGAGGATGAGGATGACGACCATGCGGATCCTATGGGGTCTTTTCAGCAGAATTTGCTTGCAAGGCTTCATCACTTTGGGCGAGGAGGAAGACGATGGTGTTAGTGTCAGTATGGGTCCCGCCTCAAAAAGGTAGAGGGCGGTGCAGAAGTCCGCTGATATGATTCCCCCACCCCGGGGCGGGAAAAACCCCGCCCTCATTATCGCCGGAAAAAGGCCCAGGACCTTCAAGCCGGGGCCCTTTTTGAGCAAGCCTCTGTTCACCGGGTCCCGCCTTTGCGTAAAGGGCATCAGTAGAGTCAAGAATTTGGGTTTTTATCCCCCACCAACTGTCTAGTACTGCAGGAAAGATTTGAAATGGAGGCAACATTTGGGCCCAAAAAAAAGGCCCAGCCCCGATCCCGGGGTTTCCCAAACCCATGGGCCCCCCTGCTCCCCCTCCTCCTCCCCCGCCACCCCCAAGCATTCCTCAGTCCCCATGTTCTCAGAGTCATGACGGGTACCCCGCTTCAGCCTTCCCCGTCCCCAAGTCCCCCAAACCACTAGGACCACCTACCCTTCCCCTTTCCGCCAGTTTGAGACCTGAACCCCGTACAGCCCCCAGTCTGACCAGCCTTCTGTCTTCCAGGTTTTGGGAGCGAAGAAAAAACTTTAACCCAAACCCTCCCAAAGCCAAAAGCCTGAATGTCGGATTGCAGGGTTTGGGTTGGAAAAGTTGCCTTTCCGTCTGGTGGGGCACAGATAGGTTCCCCCACGTCATGGCCCCTTGCCTGCCCCAAATACCAGTGCCGAGCAGGTATTTTTTTGCCCGAAAAAGCCGTCCCTGCCCGGGCCCGCCCCGTGTCTCTAAAATTTCAAGCGCGTTGTCTGCATCTGTGCCGGAAAAAAAATCCATTGCCACCGAACATGGATAGTATGAGATGGGCAATTGATTATAACGAAGTGGAAAATTTTTAGAATTTAGGAAAACTTCATTCTGAATGAAGTCGAAAAATTTGGGGGTTCGGTTGAACGAATGTGCTTTTGATTGATAAAATGGCTGCGGCACATGGGGTTACTGGGCAAAGAACTTGGGGGGAAAAAAGGGTAGCCTCATGCATGTGCAGAGTGGGAAACCCAAACAGAGACCGGCGGGATTCGTGACGTCACCGCCTAATTTTAAAATCGGGGGGCGAGTGGGGGGTCATACTCCTCCGTACTGATTAGGGAAGGGGGCTGCTGGGCTGCTTATGATAGCTGTCTAAAAAAAAACTCATTTTTATACAGCAATTTTTGGGGGGGTGTTCATCTTGTCTAGGATGTTTTCTTAACGTTCATTTCATTTTGTGGGGTATTGGATCTGAAGTCCAGTGTGGCCAGTGCACTGCATGTACATTTAAATGTATCTGCCCACAGCCATTGATACCCAAAGGTGATCAAGCCTGTTCCTGTTGTTTTGATTTAAAGCGCGTTTTTACAATAAAAAATTTCCACTTCATTTTTGGTGCTAAATTTTTTTTTTTTTTCCCGCAATTTACATCCAGGGGTTAAATTAAGCTTTTTTGCTCTATGGGATAAAAAAAACTGATTATTTCCCCGCCAAAAAAAAATTTTTTCCTGTAGCATAATTAAAAAGCGGGGGGTTAATTAAAAGTTTTCCTCTTGTTGTGTAGCGTAAAAAAAACAAGCCATTGTAACACGCTAAAAAGCTGAGTTTTTGGTTTGCTCATTATTTTGTGCTTTTAACCGGGTTTTAATTAAGGTTGTTTGCTGTTGGGGGTGACTAAAATAAACTTTTTTTCACCGCCAAAAAAAAAATTTTTTTCTGTAGCAAAATTTCACAAGGAAGGTTAATTAAAATTTTTCCTTTTTTTGTGTAGCAAAAAAAAAACCCCATTGTAACCCGATAAAAAGCTGCTATTTTGGGGTTGCTCAAGCTTGGCGAAATTTTACACCGGGGGTTAATTAAGCTTTGTTTGCTGTTGGGGTGACTAAAATAAACCGTCTTTTTCACCCCCAAAAAAAAATTTTTTTCCTGTAGCAAAATTTCCCAAAGCGAAGGTTAATTCAAGTTTTCCTCTTCCGTGTAGCGAAAAAAAAAACCCCCCATTGAAAAACCGCTAAAAAAGTGCTAGTTTGTGGTTGCTCAATTGTTTGGGGAATTTCATAGGGGTTAAATTAAGCGTTGTTCGCTGTTGTGGTGACAAAAATCACCGCCCTTTTTCACCCCAAAAAAAAATTTTTTTTCCTGTGATAATTCCAACGAAGGTTAATTACAAGTTTCCTTTTTTTGTGTAGCATAAAAAACCCCATTGTAACCGCTCAAAGCTGCTAGTTTGTTGGTTGTAAATTTGTTTGGGACAATTTACTCCAGGGGTTAATTAAGCTTTGTTTGCTGTTTGGTGACTAAAATAAACCGTTTTTTCACCGCCAAAAAATAATTTTCCTTAGCATAATTCACAGCGAAGGTTAATTACTTTTTCCTCTTTTTTTGTGCGTAAAAAAAAACCCCATTTAACCGCTAAAAAGTGTAGTTTGGGGGTTGCTCAATTGCTTGGTGGTTTTTTACACCCGGGGGGTTTAAATTAAAGCATTGTTCGCGTTGTGGGACTAAATAAACCGTCTTTTTCACCGCCAAAAAAGACTTTTTTCCCGTGCAAATTCAAAAGCGAAGGTGAATTACAATTTTTTCCTCTTTTTGCGTAGCGTAAAAAACACCCCAAATTGTAACACGCTAAAAAAGTGCTATTTTGGGGTTGTAAATTTTTTGGGCGAAATTACATCCAGGGGTTAAACTAGTGTTTTTGAGTGTACTCAAAAAAATAAACTTTCTTTTTCACCGCCACAAAAGAAATTCTGTAGCATAATTATTCCAAAGGTTTAAATTTAAACTGTTTGTGCTTTTAATTAGTAAATAATAGAGTTTTAAATGGACAAAAAAATTAAATTTTTCCCTGCTATTTGTGGGGCAAATTTAATCCAAGGTTTCCAAGTTTCTTGTGGGTTCATTTGGGTCAAACAGGGTGTTATTTTATATTACGATTTTTCAAAAACGGTCTGTACTTTTTAGAAAAAAACAGTATTCAGACAGGGGGTCGGGGGTCTTCACTGCGAGTGGAGAGCAAAAATTTCCGGGCCCCAGTCGCAGACAGCGGGGGGACGTGCAGAGGGGTCCCTCGGTGAGGCCACAATTGCCGCTGTCATTAGGGGCCGTGTGCTGATAGCAACCCAAAGGGATTCTTGATTGGTGACTAGGTACCACTTCCTCCCGTTTAAATTTTGACAACCCCAGCCAAGAGTCGGTGGGAACGCCCAGAAAAACCCTTGTTGGCTCCCCCGGAGGGGTTTCGCAGCCCCACCTGTCCTAAACTGCTTTTTCCCCTCGGTTCCCCTCACCCGAGATCTCCTTCGGGGTTGGGCTCGCCCACTATATACGAGGATGAAAAATTTGGGAGGCAGTCGCAGCTCTTGGCACGAAGAAATGGGGAAAATTATCCCCTGCTTCTTGCAGTAGGCGGCAAAGTATGATTTTGAGAGGGGCATGGGGGGGGTATGTTGTGAGGGGCGCTCTGCTCCCAAGACCGGTGATGGGGACGCAGTGACGAAAAAACCCAAAAGATGATAAATGTACCCGCCGCACTTGGGGCGGGTGGGCGGGGGCTTCATCATATCGAAAAGGGGGCGTCAGTTCACGTCAGGCAGCGGCGCACCCCCAGCAAGGGGGTTGGGGGCCCGTGAGTTAGCAGGAACAGCAGGTGGAGGTTGGGGGAGGCCAAACGGCCCGGGGGTAAAAAACCCCCTTTGCAGGTCCAGAAAGTAACGGCCAGGTGTCAGCAAAGGCGGGGGCGGCGTAGTCACTCAGTGCGGAGCTTGGGGGGTAAAACCCGTATGGGCGGTTTGTGGCAGTTCTTTGCAAAGAACCGGGAGGAGCCAATTGGGTTTTTAGAATATGTGGGAGAAAGTGAAGCGGGGCCCAGGGGAGCTGGGGCCCGTGTCAAACATGCAGCGTGTATCGGGGGCCCTGGGAGAACGTGGTCAAAGATGTGGGGGCCCCATCCTGCCCCGAAGCAACAGCGCAGCGGGCCCCCAGTGGCAGCTGCCATTGCAGCCAGTCAAGGCTCCACCCCCTCTGCAGAAGGGAGCTGTTTCCTTTGACATCATCCCCGGTCCAGATGCTATTCCCGCACTCATGGGCCCGCAGTGTTCGCGAGGCGATGCAAAGAGGGGCAACAGATGGTCCAACCTCCTAAGGTGCGGAAGGACCGTGCTCCCGTCCAGTTGTTGGTATGCAGTCCCCCCCCTTTTCAAAAAAAGAGGGTCGCCCGTTCAGGAAAAATGGCTTGTGCCGAGCCCAAAATGGAGAGTTCCCCAAACCCTTAATTTTTTTTCCAAAAAGGCAGTACCAGCACTTCATAAATATTGTAGAACAGAAGGTGGGCCCGTCCCCTTTAGCTTATCGGTTGTTTCAAGGTGCACAGAGGCGAATGTTTGGCGTAAAATCGGTCAGGGCCAGTACGCCTTAACGGCCCCCTGGGGAATTGCTTCCGCCCCGGCACACAAAACTTGGGAAAGGGGAGCCGCTTTCTCCCCCCGTTTTCAAAACTGCGGCTCCTGGCAATTCCGCCTCCTCCTCCTCCTCCACCCCACCTCTCAGCCTCCACAGTACGCCCCCTTATACCACATTGTAGGCACACGGTGTCCGCAGTTTACACCCGGGTTGCCGGGAACGAAGCACACAGGGGAGGAAGCTCCGCGTTGTAGCAAGAAATCGAATTTTGGGTTTTTCCGCCCAACTGCAAAAACGAAACCATGGTGACGGATAAAAGGGGGTAACATGTGCTGCGCTTTCACCGAGGGAAAGGGTGGTCCCCTGTGCCCTGCATGGCGCACGTTTCAATTTGGTTGTGAAAAGGTTCCTGAAATCTTTCACCCTCTTCAGGATTCGAAAAAAGGCCCGGAAACTGTGCATGCATCATCCATTCCTACAAAAACCCGGAACACCCCCTTGAGTTGCGCGGCAGAACGGCTCCCCTAACAACTCGATATGTGATGTTTCCACCTTGGAAAATTCCGCCTGCACATTTGGACCGACGTATAAAGAGAAAGGCCCCCTTAACAATTTTTTTATGAACCAGGGGGACAGGAGTACTCCCCTTTTGAAAATTTTAGTCAGAGGGAGCTAAAGGTGCACCTGCCATTTGTTGAGGCCTTCGAGGAGGCCTGTCAGTCGAGGGCTACGGGAGAATAAGTCATTCCCCAAATTTGTCCTGGGAAAAGATGCGAAAAATCTGTTGGGCAGGGGATGGGGTGTGGCGATATATCTCGCAGCCCCATGAGTCCATGGGGACTGAACTAGAGGGGGAGGGGCATTTGGGGCAGAAAAATTTTTCGGTGAAAAGAGTGGATTTTTACCCAGGGACAGAGGCGAGGAGCAGGAGCAGCAGGAGGAGGTAGTGGGATGAGGAAACGAGGAAATGACCCGCAAGCACCCTGGTAGTTTTTCGTGGAGATGGAGGCAGGGAGCCCCTCGGAGTCATTGTGCAGATGGCCGCAGCTGTGATTTGCCTGGCTAGTGACAGCGAAAAAGTCACCCTCCGCAGAGGGATACATCTGGTCTCCACCCTATTGGACCCCCTACCCCTCCAAAAGGGAGCCTTTTTTTCCCCGCTTCTGAGAAAGGGCAAAAATCAAAAAACTTAGGGAAACCCGTAGTATTGGGCTGCTATGTGCGGCAAACATCCCCCCTCTGACAGGTCTGACTTAGGGGGGGCTTCAGCGCTCACATCTTTGCTGCGGTGCTGGGGAAGGGGGGGGGGGAGAGGGGCAGTACCAGCCCCCCAGCCAAAACCCAAGTCTGGGGTCACTGTGAGTGGCTTTTCCCTTTACCCCCCTAGTGAGGAGGGCAGTCGCCAGCAAGCAGAGGACTGGAGCAGACCCGAACCAACTGTGGTTTCCTCTTGGACAGCACTTGCCACCCCCCGTTAGAAGATCCGTGGACTACTGGGGAGCCCCAAATGGAGTGTGGCCGCAATTGCCGAGTTTTTTCAGTGGAGAAGTTGTCCCCCCGGGCCAGTAGGGTTTTGGGACAGAGTGGTTCGTGCTGGGGGGATTCGTTACCCCAAGGAGAACCCGTTTTCCATGGGAAAATTTGGAAAAGAAGACCTTTGTCAAGACTATCGGGAGGATCGGCCAGGATTTCCACAACCAATCCCTTAGGCGTTTTAGAATAATCAGCCATGACGCCTCACCCAAACTGTGAGAAATGAGTCTGGGTTCAAACTACCTGCCTCAGCCACTATTCTGATGCCGCCACCCACTTGATGCCACATATCTGCTGCCAGTTTCTCCATCTGTCAACCACCATCTTTACCAGGGACTGGTATTGCCACCCACCTCCACACTCTGTCGTTGTGCCACTCTATGACCTCATGCTGCTGCTACTGATTCTGCTGCCGTTCCCTTCACACTGTGTCATTGTGCCACTCTCTGACCTCATGCTGCCTCTGCCGTGACCTCCACTCTCTGTCATTGTGCCACTCTGTGGCCTACTCCTGTTTTTGCCACCTCCAGAATGTCATTGTTCCACTGCCTGACCTCATGCTGCTGCTGTTGATGCCGTCAACTCCACACTGTATCATTGTGCCACTCTCTGACCTCATTCTGCTGCTGACGTGTCCTCAACTCTCTTTCATTTTGCCACTGTGTGGCCTACTACTGTTTTGCCACCTCCAGAATTTGTCATTGTTCCACTGTCTAACCTCATGCTGCTGCTGTGGCTGCTGCCATGCCCTCCACACTGTGTCATTGTGCCACTCTCTGACCTCATGCTGCTGCTGCCGTGACCTCCACTCTGTGTCATTGTGCCACTCTGTGGCCTACTACTGTTTTTCCACCTCAGAATGTCATTGTGCCACTGTTTGACCTCATGCTGCTGTGGCTGCTGCCGTGCCCTCCACACTGTGTCATTGTGCAACTCTCTGACCTCATGTTGTTGATGCCGTGACCTCCACTATCTGACATTGTGCCACTCTGTGGCCTACTACTGTTTTGCCACCTCCAGAATGTCATTGTGCCACTGTCTGACCACATGCTGCTGCTGTGGCTGCTGCCGTGCCCTCCACACTATGTCATTGTGCCACTCTCTGACCTCATGCTGCTGCTGCCGTGACCTCCACTCTCTGTCATTATGCCACTCTGTGGCCTACTCCTGTTTTTGCCACCTCCAGAATGTCATTGTGCCACTGCCTGACCTCATGCTGCTGCTGCTGTTGATGCCGTCAACTCCACACTGTGTCATTTTGCCACTCTCTGACCTCATGCTGCTGCTGCCGTGACCTCCACTCTCTGTCATTGTGCCTACTACTGTTTTTCCACCTCCAGAATGTCATTGTGCCACTGTCTGACCTCATGCTGCTTCTGTGGCTGCTGCCGTGACCTCCACTCTCTGTCATTGTGCCACTGTCTGACCTCATGCTGCTGCTGTGCCTGCTGCCGTGACCTCCACACTGTGTCATTGTGCCACTCTCTGACCTAATGCTGCTACTGCAGTGACCTCCAATCTCTATCATTGTGCCCCTCTGTGGCCTACTCCTGTTTTTTGCCACCTCCAGAATGTCATTGTGCCACTCTCTGACCTCATGCTGCTGTGGCTGCTGCCGTCACCTCCACACTCTGTCACTGATGTTGCCACCTGAGCCTTAGCTTGTTTTTTTTCCAGCTTTTGCTGCCATGACTTTATCAGGCTACATTCCCGCTTGAGTTTTTTGGTCAGTTTTGCCCTCTTAAGTGCCCAGGGAATTTTATAATGAAGCGATTCTAAGAGCGGCAGCAGTCATATGCGTGTCATACTAAAACACAACATTGTATGAAGACCAAACCAAGCTCTGCATATTTAAGCATGGCACAACGTTCTACAGCACCCCACAGGCTCTGTGCAGCCTGTAAATAGCTGTTTTTTAACGCGATTCATCCCGAAGTAAATCGGACCGAAACAAATTTTGTCGGGAAATTCGGTGATGTCACCGAATCGAATTTTTGAGAACTTCGCCCATCTCCTATGATATCAATTACAGGCCTTTCTCATCTTTTTAAGTGGGAGAGCTTGCACAATTGGTGGGTGACTAAATCCTTTTTTTCCCCACTGTAGATCTTTAGACAGCAAGCTTAACTGAACATCTGATATGGTAATAGAAGAAAAATGTACCAATGGCGATATCTTCTTTTGAAGAGGTGTTTGTAAGGAATTCCTGTTGGCATTTTACAATATGGTTCTTACTATGACCATCGACGACCCCCTGTATTTCTTTGGGAATGAAGATCAAGGGCTTGATCTGAAAAATAAGTGTCATCCAGTCCTCTAGGTCATTTCTGTAGATCTTTTCCTTTTCTTTCTCTATTTGGATAGGAGGGAGAAGAAGTGTCTGCGCTCCAAGAATACACCTGACCCTTGTCATAATTATGTTGATTTCTATTCCATTTATGGCATTTAGTTTCCTCCAGATCTAATTAGAATTTTTCCCAAAAAGCCTGTTGCTTATCAAACAATATATTAGCATCTTTATATGATAAAATAGATTTCAAAAAATTTCCAGTTCTGATAGACCTAATTTTATATTAGTCAAGTCTCTGTGTAAAAATTCAATGTTAAGCAAAATGATATATGATGCATGCTTGTTAGAGATATGTTCAAATCAGGAACAAAACTCCAAGGGACACATGTATGAAAACTGTCTAGGTCTAAAACCCACTTTGTTGCCCATAGCAACCAATCAGAACTCTCCTTTCATTTTTCCAGAGCATGTATTAAATGAAAGGGGCACTCTGATTGGCTGCTATGGGCAACAAAGTGGGTTTTAGACCTAGACAGTTTTCATGCATGTGGCCCCAAGTCCTGGGCAAATAAATTGGGTCTTAATTGTGACCACATACCACAAGTAATTCTATCAGATGTAATTCATAAGTAATTTATTTTTTAGTTAAAGCTTCATAATTTCATTTAAAATCCGTAATAGAGGATTTACTTTAAAAAGATGCATTGCCATTCATATCCTTCAAAATCTGATCTGGATCAGCTTCAGTGTAGGCAAAAGCATGGGTAAGAATACTAGAGACTGGTGATTGATGCTCCATAAAAATAAGCAGGTGCCAGCAATACAGAAAAAAGAAAAAAAGCAGCGCACCAAAAAAAAGGGACATGGGTAAAAAGGGTGCCAGCAGCAACAGCTCTGATATACAAACTTAGCAAAAGATAGCAAAGAAAATCCATGGTACTCCACAAAGAAATTTGAAAGAAAAGTTTATCAACTTTTAGCGAGTGACTCTAAATGGGATTTTCAAAAGAAAGTTGTCTCCAATTTGGATGAATTGATAGTGAACTGAAAGATTTTCTCATTTCTAAATTTCTAGTAACTCCGGTCCTTTAGCTTTTGCCTAAAATATATAAATCCTTAACTAATCCACCGGGACGACCTATAGTGTCCTTCATACACGACACTACAGATTTTAATGTAAGCAAAAAAAAATTTGAGATTCCAATTGGTGCTAGTCTGACATCATTTAATATAGTCAATCTGTTTACTTCTATTAAACATGACAAAGGTCTTAAGTCTTTCAAGCCCCCTCAGCTTTGAGCTCTGGTCGCCGGCCCACAGTGTTGTATGTAAACCCTGTTTTTTACGGCTTTGTTTTGATTCAATTCAGTTTTGCCCTTTAGATAAAAAATATGACCGAATAGTGGAGTATAATCGCAGGTGCTTTCCGAAACCTCGTATAAATGTCTGAATGAAGGAAATCCTTACAGACATATAATCATTTTACAAAACGTATGAAATTTAATGTATCAACAACTACAATAGCATTGGAAAATAGCCTTGCAAAAGACAAAATGAATTTTTTAAAGTGATAACTTGGGGCTATAGTCCCCAGTCCTGGTTGATCCAAAGTAATTTCGCACTAAAATGTCCAAGTGCTCTTTACTAGAGGGAAAGGCTTGCAGACAACGTTCCCCTCGTGCTGTGAGGCTGTTTGGGGTGTTGCTATGCTGCCTGATGGACGTTTCCCGGGTCCCCCCCCCTTTCTCAACAAAGAAAAAAGGTTTTGTGTTTCTTTTTATCATTTGTTGCCAGCTTATGGAAACCATGATTTTAATTAAGAAAAAAATAACTTTAGCCCTAAAACATAGAAGTCTAAAAAAAATTAAAAATTACACTCCTCATTCAGCCCATTGGGCTGAGTGAATCGAGTGTAAAGATCCAGTAAACTTCTCGCTGCAAGAGATTTTTATTAATTGAGATTCGTCGTTCCAATATTGTTCAACCCCCTGCCACTTAAAGGGTTGTTTTTTACGATTTTCGCCTGTCATGTCCCTGGGTAAGTTGAACGAGGGGCGGTTCTTGGTCTGTCTTTTTGCTCCCTCTCCCCCCCCCCATCAGAAACACAGGAGTACGTAATTTTACGGGGGGGGGGGGGTTTTGCTCTCAAGTTACCTGTGTGTGTGCCTAGGTCGTTACAGGAGGGTTTATCTTGATTGAGGAAAAGTGCGGTTGTGCTATAGGCAGAGGGGATGCAAGTGTTCCCAATCCCCTGTTACTTACAAATCTCCACATTTCCAAACAAAACAAGGGAAGTGTTACTATACCAGGATGACTTAAAAAGGAGAGCTAAAGTATTAATGCCCCGTCTGTATACATTAGTATAGTCACAGTTCCCAAAAAACAATCATGATTATGTAAACAGAAGGGGCACTGCGTCCCAAATTATCTGTGTAGAGGCGGAGGAAGCAGGGACCAAAAGGGTTAATCCCCGGTGCATGGGCAAGAGCCAAATCCTCCCTCCCCCTCCTTCCACTCCCGAAGCTTTTGTGGGGAGGGGCTCTCTTTTCAAACCGTCTTCAAAGGTGAGAGTATTCGACCGCAGCCATAAGATGGATCAAAAAGGGCGCACTATGAGATTTTTAGAAGGATGTAGTAATACTAACAGGGGTGCTCAAAATCAGTAGGACTTTGTAATGAAAATAATTTCAAAACTGCTTGTTTTTAAAATTTTAAATTAAAAACCCCAAACATTGTAGCGAGACAACCCTTTAAGGTCACAGACATTAGTTTTGTTTTATAAAATGTTAGCTAAAGAGCTTTCTCCATATTTTTTAAATCTTTTTTGTTTTTTTTTTTTGTTATCTTTTTTATTGGTGGAAATAAACCCCCCATTTCTTGTACCTTCGGGTGTTTGATTTATGTTCATTAATTAATTTAAAATTTCGTGACGTTTTCCAATATATTAAAACCAAAAAGGGCTTTATTAAAAAAGATTATATTTTTTGAATTTGGGGTATCATTAGGGGCCCCCTTAGGGGGGTATCATACATGTGATTCAAAAAAATTTATTAATTTAAAAAAAGCCCCTTTTGGTATTTATTAAAATTGGACAAAAGTCACGTAAAAATTAAAATTTGATTAATGAAATAAATCAAACTCCGGAAAGGTACAAAGAAATGGGAGGTTTATTTCCACCAGATAAAAAAAGATAACAAAAAAGCACAAAAAAGATGTTAAAAAAATTA
>JAODAL010075260.1:0-14064 GCA_025379985.1 Phyllomedusa bahiana
TATTTTTTTGGGGGAGTCCCCCCTTTGTTTGGGGATCCGGGGTATTTTTGGGGATCCTCTAGTTGTGGGGGATCCGGGTATTTTTGTTGGGGGATGTCCCCCTAGTTGTGGGGGATGTGGGGTATATGTTGGGGGACGTCCTCTAGTTGTGGGGGATCCGGGGTATTTGGTGGGGGATGTCCTCTAGTTGTGGGGGATGTGGGGTATTTGCTGGGGGACGTCCTCTAGTTGTGGGGGATCCGGGGTATTTGCTGGGGGACGTCCTCTAGTTGTGGGGGATGTGGGGTATTTGCTGGGGGACGTCCTCTAGTTGTGGGGGATCCGGGGTATTTGCTGGGGGACGTCCTCTAGTTGTGGGGGATCCGGGGTGGGACGTCCTCTAGTTGTGGGGGATCCGGGGTATTTGCTGGGGGACGTCCTCTAGTTGTGGGGGATCCGGGGTATTTGCTGGGGGACGTCCTCTAGTTGTGGGGGATCCGGGGTATTTGCTGGGGGACGTCCTCTAGTTGTGGGGGATCCGGGGTATTTGGTGGGGGACGTCCTCTAGTTGTGGGGGATCCGGGGTATATGTTGGGGGATGTCCTCTAGTTGTGGGGGATCCGGGGTATTTGCTGGGGGACGTCCTCTAGTTGTGGGGGATCCGGGGTATATGTTGGGGGATGTCCTCTAGTTGTGGGGGATCCGGGGTATTTGGTGGGGGATGTCCTCTAGTTGTGGGGGATCCGGGGTATTTGGTGGGGGGACGTCCTCTAGTTGGGGGGGATCCGGGGTATTTGCTGGGGGACGTCCTCTAGTTGTGGGGGATCCGGGGTATTTGCTGGGGGACGTCCTCTAGTTGTGGGGGGTGGGGTATTTGCTGGGGGACGTCCTCTAGTTGTGGAGGATCCGGGGTATTTGGGGGGGGACGTCCTCTAGTTGTGGGGGATCGGGGTATATGTTTGGGGGACGTCCTCTATTTTGGGGGATGGGGTAAATTTTGGGGGGGACTCCCTCTAGTTGGGGGATCCGGGGTATTTTCTGGGGGATCGTCTCTAGTGTGGGGTTGGGGTATTTTCTGGGGGGGTCCTCTATTGTGGGGGTTCCGGGTTTTTTGTGGGGGTCCTTAGTTGTGGGGGATCCCGGGGGATTTGGTGGGGGGGGTCCCCTATTGTGGGGGTTTGGGGGGTTTTTGTGGGGGGGTTTTTTTTTTTTGTTGGGGGAACCGGGGGTATTTGCTGGGGGACGTCCCCTTTTGTGGGGGTTGGGGTATTTGGGGGGGGTCCTTGTTGTGGGGGTCCGGGGTATTTGTGGGGGATTTTCCCCTAGTTGTGGGGGATGGGGGGGATTTGTGGGGGAGCCCCCATTGTGGGGGATCCGGGGGTATATGTTTGGGGGATGTCCTCTATTGTGGGGGATCCGGGGTATTGTTGGGGGGGTCTCTAGTTGTTGGGGATCCGGGGTATTTGCTGGGGGACATCCTCTAGTTGTGGGGGATTGGGGGGATTGTTGGGGGGCGTCCTCTGTTGTGGGGGGGTTTGGGGTTTTTTGGGGAGTTCTTATTGTGGGGGGATCCGGGTATTTGTGGGGAGTCCCCTTTTTGTGGGGGATCCAAAAATTCCCTCTTACCCGGGGGATTTTGGGGGGGCTCCCTAGTTGTGGGGGTCCGGGGGATTTGTGGGGGGTCCTCAGTTTGTGGGGATCCGGGGTATTTTTTGGGGGAGGTCCTCTTGTTGTGGGGGACCGGGGGTTTGTGGGGCGTCCTCAGTTGTGGGGATGGGGGTATTTGGTGGGGGGGAGCCTCTAGTTTTTGGGGGGGGGATTTGGGGGGAGTCCCTAGTTGTGGGGATGGGGGGATTTGTTGGATCCTCTATTTTTGGGGAAACCAGGGTATTTGTTGGGGGACGTCCTCTAGTTGTGGGGGATCCGGGGTATATGTTGGGGCGTCCTATCTCCACTATAGCTGTGACCTTTTGTGCTTTGAGGGGTTTTTTTCTACGGGCCCCCCGGGGGGGTCCGGTGACAGGGGCCGCCCCCAAAACCCCCCTGTATTGCTGGTCGCCCAGCGGCCTCCAGTCTCATACTGTGGCTCGGACTCTCACAGGGGCCTCTCATGGGTGCGGGGGATCAGGCTGCGGTTTGCAGGGGATGGAGGAGAATAGCAGCGTCCTGTGTGCGGGCGAGGAAACAAAGTCCTGACTTTTTTTGTTAATAGCCGGGGATGTTGGTAATCAAGGGAAAACAGAGGTTTTATAGGACATGACCCGTGCGGCACATGACTGACACCCCACCCCTCACGACCGGGGCCCCAATGGGGTCCTCCCTAATACATCTCCAGGTCACTCTGCAGAGCAATGATCTGGGCTGTGCAAATTTTTTAAAAATCTGTACAGTCAGGCAATGCTGAGAATTGTTTAAAAAAACCCCTATAATGTTACCTAAACTAAAACCCCTTAGGTAATGGAAATTAAGATTTAAAAGGCCTTTTTTTCCTATGATTGTGGACTATGTTCTGTTGGTATCTATAGTTTATGGGGAATTTATTGTTCGGATTATAGAAAATATGTATCCTTTTAGTCTAAGCTTTTGGGGACATTTATCCGTAGGGAAATTAGGCTTCATGGTATTGTATCCTGTACTTACTAAGGCTTTTATAGGACATATTTTATTATTATTTAGGTTCTTAGGAAAAGTTTATGTAAGTATCTATAGGCTTCTATAGTGAAAATGTATTTGTAAAATTTTTAGGGTTCTAAGGAAATTTTGTATCCTGCAGATATAGGCCCCTTGGAAATGTATCCTGTATTGTATCTATAGGACATATGCATCCTGTACAGTATCTATAGGTTTCTGTGGGATATATGTTCCTGTCAGTATTCATGGCTCCTAAGACAGATGTATCCGTATGGGGTCTATAGGATATAATAAATATATAAAAAAATTTTAAAATAAAATATATATATATGTATATATATTCTGTACAGGCTTCTATGGGACATATGTATCCTGTACAGAATCTATAGGCTTCTAAAGCACATATGTATCCTGTACGCTATCTATAGGCTTCTATGGTACATATGTATCCCACATGCTATCTATAGGCTTCTATGGGACATATGTATTATGTAAGGTATCTATAGGACATATGTATCCTGTATGGTATCTATAGGCTTCTATAGGACATATGTATCATGTACAGTATCTATAGGCTTCTATAGGACATATGTATCCTGTACAGCATCTATAGGATTCTATGGAACATATGTATCCTGTACAGTATCTATAGGCTTCTATAGGACATATGTATCCTGTACGGTATCTATAGGCTTCTATAGGACATATGTTTCCTGTATGGTATCTATAGGCTTATATAGGACAAATATACACTGTACTATAGCATTCTATGGCACATATATATTCTGTACAGTATCTATAGGCATCTATGGGATATATATGTATCAGGTACAGAATCTATAGGCTTCTAAATCACATATGTATCCTGCATGGTATCTATAGGCTTCTATGGGAGATATGTATCCTGTACGGTATCTATAGGACATATGTATCCTGTACAGTAGCTATAGGCTTCTATAGGACATATTTATCATATACAGTATCTATAGGCTTCTTTGTGACATATGTATCCTGTATGGTATCTATAGGTGTCTATAGGACAGATGTATCCTGTACAGCATCTATATTCTTGTTTGGGACATATGTATCATTTACAGTATCTATAAGCTTCTGGGGGGCCCCATATATTTCCTTTTAATGTAGTTTTATAGGTTTTTCCCTGGGATATTTGAAAATCTGTACATCATCTAAAGTCTTCTATGGGACATATGAAAAATTCTACAGTATCTATAGGTTTTCCGGGTAGGAAATATTTTATGTTTGTTATCTTGGGGAATATGTTTTATTTTCCATTTTTCTTTGGCTTCTACGGGAAAGTATGTATCCTTTTTAACGGAGTCCATATGCCCTTTTGGGGGGCGGATTTTATCCTACAGGGTTTGCCCTTATGGGGCCACACCACACACAAACTTATATATATAAATTTATTTTTTTAAAAATTTTTGGGTACAGTTTTAAATAAGAACATTTTTACCCTGTACAGTATTCAAAGGTCCTTTTAAGGGGGATCAAATCATTTTCTTTTTCCCATGGGCTTCTATGGGGAAATAAAAATTATTCCTGTACGCTATCATAGCCTTTATTGGCATATTTTATTTCTGTATGGATCTATGGGGGCTTTGTATCCTGGGCAGTATGTTTTCAAATTTGGAGGGGGCAGTATCCTGTACGATGTTTTTTTGGGGCCCCTTTTTATATTTACATATATATTATATTTTTATATATATTTTATTCTGTACATACCCATGGGTTCTATAGGAAATATGTATCCTTTTACGTATCTATAGGCTTCTTTTGGACATATTTTTATTATTTTCGGTATTTTATTATTATTATTATTTTTAATTTTTATTATTATTATTATTTATTTTTGAGCGCCCTTGGGTTTTTCCAGGGCGCTGTAATTCAGGTTTCATACAAAACATGGGTTTAAAAACAAGTACAAGGTGCCCAAATTAGTAATTTAAAAAACTGGCCCCAAGAAGGAGGGGGGGTCCCTGCCGTGGGGGGCTTACAATCAAAAAGGGAAAAGGGGGGGGAAAAGGGGACAGGGGGGTGGGGGGGCCCAGACGGGTTTTGTGGGCCGGTTGTTTACTGGGGGTGGGGGGTTTTATTTTTGGGGGGGTTTATAGGAAATCCTAAAGAAAGGGGTTTTTTAAAGGTTTGTTTTGAAGTTTGGGTGAAAGTTGGGGAGGTCTGAGGTTTTGGGGGGAAAAGTGAGTTCCAGATTTGGGGGGGAAAAGCACGGGGAGAAGTTTTGGGAAAGGACGGTTGTGTGGGGGAAGCTGAAAAGGGGAGAGCAGAGGAGAAGGCCTGTGGGGGAGCCGAGATTGCGTGAGGGGAGTTTTTTGGGAAAGATTGGGGGCAGAGATGTAGGGAGTGGAGAGGTCGTGGAGAGCCTTGTAGGTCTTTGGTTTTTAGTTTTTAAAATGAATTTGTGGGCAAGGGGGAAGTCGTTTAAAAGGGATTGGCAGAGGGGAAGGCAGAGGAGTATGAGGAGGAGGGGGTTAAGACGGGCAGCAGATTTAAAGGATGGTTTGGGAGGGGAGACCGAGGGGTGCTAGCTGGGAGGCCCCCGAGGAGGATTTTGAAGTTTTAAAGGGGGGAGATGCGGGGGCCAGGGCCCACCCATTTTTGTGCTTTCGAAGTTAAGAAATGAGCGGAAGGGGGAGATTTTTTTTGGGTGGAGGCGGCAGCAGGGGGAGGGTTTGGTTTGTGGGGTTTTGGGAAGGGACAGATTGGAAGTCGGGGAAATTTACCCCAAAGGGCAGGGGGACTTGTGGAGCTGGGGGGGGAGAGATGTGGGCCATTAACAGTGATGAGAGATGGGTGGGGGATGGAGGGGGACGGGGGGAAAGATGAAAATTTTTAGTTTTCCCACATTTAGCTTCAGGGGGAGGGGAAAGGAAAAAAAAGGAGGAAATGGACGAAGACGTTGGGACCCGGGGAGAGAAGTGAGGTAGCTTTGGGGCCCGGAGATGTAGATTTGGGTATGGGTCAGATACGGGATGGTTTTAAAAGGGCCAGGCGATGCTTTTGGGGGACCCAGACAAAGAAGTGTTTAGAAAAGAATGGGGGGGCCCAGGCGGGGCCCCCTTGGGGGCACCGACAGAGAAAAGGCAGGGGGGGGGGAGGGGGGGGAGCGAGAGGGGAAAAAAAAACCCCCCTGAACGTCCGATCGTGGGGTTTCGGGGGAGATCCGGGGAAAAGAAAAGGGCCGTGATGGGGAGGGGGGGGGGGGGGAGGGGTTTTTTAGGAAAAAGGGGAATTTGGTCGCCCGTGTAAAAGGTGGGGGGCAGGTCTAGGGGGAGCACAGAGTTATGGAGAAGGGGTTAAAAGGAAAGGTTAAGAGGGGGAAAAGCCGGAGTAAGGGGAAAAAAGGAAAGAGGAAAGGTCTGGGAGGAAAAGCACAGAGTAATGGAAAAGGGCAGGGGGACAGGCCCTTGGGGGGGAAGGGAGCACAGAGTAATGGAAAAGGGGAAAGGGGGAAAGGGGTCTAGGAGGGGGGGCCACGGGAGTAAGGGAAAAGGGGCAGAGGGACAGGGTCTAAGGGGGGAGCACAGAGTAATGGAGAAGGCGGGAGGACAGGTCTAGGAGGGGAAACACATTTAAATGGAAAAGGCAGGGGGGACGGGCTAGGGGGAGGGCCAGATTTAATGGAGTGGCAGGGGCCCCGGTCTAGGAGGAGGAGCAAAAGATTTTTTTGGAGAAGGCGGGAAGGAAAGGGCCTTAAGGGAAAAGGGCAGGGGAAGGTAATGGAAAAGGCAGGAAGGAAAGGAAAGGTCTAGGGGGGGAGCACAGAGTAAAGGGGGGGAAAGGGGGAAAAAAAGGAGGGAAAGGGGGTCTAGGAGGAGGAAAAAAGATTTAATGGAGAAGGCAGGGAAAAGGGTTCTTGGAGGGGGCCAGATTAAGGGAAGGAAGGCATTTTGGGGAAGGGTTTGGAGGGTGGGAAGGCACAGGGGGTAATGGAAGGTAAGGCGGGGTGGACAGGGGTATAGGGGGGGGGGGAAGGGGGGGCCCGGGGGGAGTTTGGGGGGGGAGCGGAGGGAACCGGGGGGCCCCTTTAGGGGGGGGGGGGGGGGAAAGGGGCAAAAGGAGGTTAATTTTTTTTGGGGGGGGAAAAAGGCCCCGGTGGGAAAAGGTTTAAGGAGGAAGGAGCACGGGGGAAAGTAATGGTTTGGAAGGGCAGGAGAGGGAAAGTTCTTAAGGGGGGGGAAGGGGGAGAACAAGGGGGAGGTAAATTTTTTTGGGAAAAGGGAAAGAGGACGGGGTCTAGGGGGGGAAAAAGCCACAGATTTAGTGGGTGAGGTTTTGGCAGTTGTTTGGTCGGTTGGGGGGAACTTTGGTTAGGGGGGGGTTTCTTTAGAGGGGGTTTGGGGGAGGGAAAGGGGCCCCGTTTTGCAGTGGGCCCCAAGGGGGAAGGAGGGGGTTGGGGGAAAAATAGGTGAAGGGGAAGGGGGAAGTTAAAGGGTTGGAGTGATCCCTAAAGGGGAGCTTTGGGGGGGAATGGAAGCAGTTGAGATGGGGCGATATTTGGACAAAAAAGGGGTAAGGGAGAGGGTTTTTTTAAGGGGATGGGTTTTGGGGAACCCCCCGCATTTTTTAATGGGAGGAAAGGGGATGCCGGGGTTTTAATAAATGGGTTTTTAAAGAAAAATTGGGGGGGGAGGGCTGGGGATGATGACAGCACAAAGGTCGGGGGAAAAGGGGGGAGGTGGAAGTGGGTCAAGATTATAGGAGTGAGGTTGGATTTGGGACGGGTAGAGTGGGGGACTGTCATGAGTGACAGTAGGAAAGGAAGTTGGGGGGGGGAATAGGGGTTGAGCAGGGAAAGGGGGGTTTGGGGAAAATGTAGGTTTTGAGACAGATGGAGGGGCTGCAGGGTAAAGGCTTTCCCTTGAGAGTTTTTGATCTTTTTTTGGAAAAAGTAAAGGGGGTGGCAAAAAAGTCTTGCTGGAGGGAGTTTGCGGGAGGGGGTGTGGGGGGACGGAGGGGGGACCCTTTGAAGGTTTTAAAAGGTTGCCCTGGGGTTGTGGAAGGGAGGATATGAGGGTGGGTAAAAGTAATCCGTTTGGTTGTGGGGAGGGAAGTTTTTTAATTTGATGCAGTGATTGTTTGTTTTAAGGTAAAAGTCAGCATTTGGAGGGGGTTTTTTTTCCAGTGGGGGTTTAAAAAAAACTCTAGAAGCTCCCCCTCCGTGTTTGGTGGGCCCTTGTGGTGCCAGGGTTGTCTTTTAAATTTTGCGGGTTCTTTTTGTGTGTGAGAGGGGGGGCCCCAGCTTTTAAGAGTGGAGGGGGATTGTGTTGTTGTAGAAAGGGGTTTGGCTGCTTTGGGGCCAGAAAATTAGGAGGGGGTTAAGGAGGGGGAAAGGGAGTCGGGAGAAAAATGCTGGGGTTTAAAGGGTTGTTCCCGGGTTTTTTTAAAAAAGGGGGGAAAGTAATAGTTTTGGGGGCAGGGGGGCGGGGTGGGGGGGGAAAATGGTGGGAAGGTGGGCAGTTTGTGGTCGCAGATTAGGGAGGGGAGGTTTGAGGGTTATTTTTAGGGGGCAGGGCGGGTGAAAGATGAGGTTTCCAGTGTGTGCCCGGCTGTGTGAGGGGGCCCCAAAGAGGTCCACTGGGTGGGGCCCCAAAGGGAAGGGAGAGAGACAGGATTTTGTTATTTTAGTGAAGGGGGGGGGGTTTTGGTCGTTGGGATGTTGAAATTCCCAGGGATTTAATTGGGGGCCCCATCTAAACCCCAAAATTTATCAGTGGCACACTAAAAAATAATTTAAATCCTAAAGTTATATAGGAATATTGGAAATCCCTTTATATTGCTGGAAAAAAAAATATAAAAAACCGGGGAAACTTAGTTTGGGGAGGTGAGCTTAAAAACCAATTTTAAATTTACATTCTTGACCCAAATCCCTGTAAATAAGATTTTCCCGGTTTTTTTATTTTTTCCTTGCAGTAATGATTTCCAATATTCCTATATAATTTGAGGTTTTACTTAGTTTTTGGGTTTTCCCCAACTGATATTTGTGTTAGATGTATGCTATTGCCTTTTTAGTGTGCACCTTTGCTTCTGGTTTTTCCCAAAATTTAAATTTTTGAGTGCACGCCCTTTTTTTTTGGTTTTTTTTTTTTTAATTTGTGGGGATTTTCCCGTAAAAAAAAAGAAAGTGAAGGGCCAGGGGAAACGAAGTGGTCAAAGGGAAGGGGTTTGGGAGGGCCCCCCCGGGGGGGGGAAAAACAACCCGCCAAAAATTTAGGTTGGGGGGGGAGTAGATGCGGAAAGAAGGGCAACCCGAAAGGGGGGGAAGGGTGAGGGAAAAGGGACCCGGTGGGAAAGGGGAAAAAAAAGAGCAGGTATTTTTTGTCAGAAAGAAGGCCGAAAACCCCCGCCCCTGTTTTTCTTCCAGGAATGGGGGGGTGGGGGTAAACTGGAAGCCCTCCGTTTAAAAGAGGCAAAAAAACCGGGGTTAAATTGTGGGCAGAGGGGTTTAAACCAGGTTTCCGGTTTGTCCAAGGAAGGAAAAGGTTGCGGGGGAGGAAGAAGGGCGATGGGATATGGGAAAGGGGGGCTTGTTGCCCAAGTCGTGCATTCCCGAAAAGCTCCGAAATGGGGTTGGGGGGATAGGGGGGGTGATGGAATGGGCTTTAAGGTTTTTTTGGGGGTTTTTGAGGGTTTGTGGGTTTTGGCCCTTTAAGGGGGGCAAGGGGGAAAAAAAAGGGGGGTTTCGTGAGGGGGGCCGGGGGGGGTTTGGTTTAGAAAAATGTCCCCCGCAGCGAGGAGAAACAGGGACGAAATGGAGAAAGGGGGGTTTGGGGATTTGAAACCAAAGGGGGTTGTGTAGGTTTGTGAGAGAGGTTTTAAAGCTGTGAAAAGGGGGGAGAGTAGATGGGGTTTAGCGTTGAGGGAGATATGGAAAGGGCGGGTTTCCCCAGTGTAGGTGTTTTGAGGGGGATGGAGGAAATTTTAGGAATTGGGGGGGTGTGATGATAAAGGCATAGAAATGCAAAGTTGGGGGGGTGGTTAAAGACTCTAAAGCAGACTAACCCAATGGTTAACCCTTTAAAGGTTTATTCCTGGTTCATTTTGGCTTTTAATTCTGGTATATTTGAAGTCACACTTTGGGAAAAGCACTTAATTTGGTTTTGCAACAATGACCCGGTTTAGAAATGACCTAACATGTGGCCCCTTTTATAAGGGCCAAAATTTCTTAAAAAGAAGGGTACCGGTTTTTGAAAAAAGAAGGGGGGAGGGGTGGAGGATGTTTCGAGCCAAAAAGGAGATTTTGAAAGTGGGAAAGGGGGAAAAGGGAAAGGAGGCCTTTGGCCCCAGTTTTGGGGGTGCAGTCAAAAATTTTTTATAGTACAAAATTTATTCAAAAAACTTATACCCTACACAATAAAAAAAGGGGGGGATGCCGGGGTGCTGGGGGTCCCACAAACATTCGACGCAAGTTGGAGGTGGGAAAGGGGGTGGCTCACAGGGAAAAAAATACCTGTTTAAAAAACAGAAAGAAGAGAGGTCGGTGGAGATTTGGTTAGAGGTTCCATTCAAACCCTAAAGTACAGTTGGTTTAAATTCTATTAAAGGGCAAAGATTCTGTACAGTATTTTAGGCTTCTATAGGGGGCTTTTTGTATTCTGTTCCCTTTTTTTTAGGCTTTTGTGGGGGCAAAATGTTTTTCTTACCCGGTATTATAGGGTTCTTTTGGAAATATGTATCCTGTACGGTATCTTTGGAACCCCCTTTATATTCCTGTACAGTATCTATAGGTTTATAGGGCACTGTTTTTTGTTCAGTATTTTATAGGCTTTTTATTGGACTTATGTATTCTGGACAGTATTTTTAGGCTTTGTTGGACCTATTTATCTTGTTCCCGGGTTTTATAGGGCCATAATTTTCCCGTACAGTATTTTAGGCTTCTATGGGACATTTTTCCCCCGGGAGTATCTATGGCCCTATAGGGCGGGGTGTTTCTTGCACCCAGTGTGGGGCCCCCATTTTTGATTCCCTTTGGGGTCCCCCTATATCTTGGATATTTTTGCTGTGTATTTTGCGCCCTCCGGCCTTTTCCCGGGGGGGGTCGGGGTGGGGTGGTCAGGGTTGGGGGCGGCCGGGTTTTTTGCCGGTTCTGGAAAAACTTTTGGGAAATTTTTGGCTTTGCTTTTTTGTTTTCCTGAAGTTTCAGGAACAAATCTGCCCCCGACTCCTCCGGGATGAAGAGTCCGCCTGATCCCAGACAATGTGGAGCACAGCGGGCGCAGGAAGCCGCTCTCACAGGGAGCCTTAACCCCTCCACGGCCGAGGGAAGGCAAAGCAGGAACCCCTGGAGCGAGCCCCCCGGTATTAGGGTCACCCAGAAAATGGGAAAATTGCTTTTCATGGCCTTGGGGGGGGGCGCTGTGGTCACACCCCCAAATCCAGATTGAGGAGGAGGGGCGGGGAAAAAAGCTGTCCGTGGTGCAGCTGGTTGGGGGATTCAGGGCTGTGTCCCCGTTTCTAATAATAGTTTTGGGTTCAGAGCGATATTTTGGGATTCCTGAGGGAATCAAGGGTGGGAATGGTGTTAGGTACATAGGTCCCATCCTCCAGTACCTCCGAGTGCTCATATTTGCTGTTATTCTTATCCCTTGTCACAGACAGTGCTGAATATTTCTGCTGTTAATTTGTTTATCCCCCAGTACCCCAGTGTGCCAACACTTTTGCTGTTTAAATTTTCCTCCGTCACAGCAGGTGCAGTCACATTTTGTTGTTAAATCATGCTTATCCCCCAGTCACCCCCAAGCTGCATCCTATTCTGCTGTTTCACCTGTCTTATCTCCGTAACCCAGAGCTGCGTAAATTTTTGCTGTTACACTGTCTTTTCTTTTCCCCACCAGGCTGCATCATTTCTGGGTTAAATTTTTATCCCCCGTCAAACCAGAGTTTTCGCCACTATTCTGCTGTTCATCCTGTCTATCCCCCAGTCACCAGATTGCAATCACATTCTGCTGTTACATCCGTTTTTTTCAGTCACTCCCGGCTGCAATAACTATTTGCTGTTAAAATCTTATCTCCGACAGCCGGTGCATCACTTTTTTTGCTGTTAACCGTTTATCCCCCGTCCTCCCTCGTAAACTTTCGGTTTCTTCTTTCTTCGTCCACCCGGGTGGTTCACTATTCTGTGTTTAAAAGGGGGTTTTTTTATCCTGGGTCCCCCCTTGTATCGGTTTGGGTTTCCCCCCTCTGTTCGGTTGGGTCCTTCCTTATTTTTTTGGGTTGGGTTTCCCCTTTTCCTTTTGTTTTTTGGGGGGTTCCCCGGGGGTCCCTCCTCCTGTATCGGGTCGGGTCCCTCCTCCTGTATCGGGGTTTTTTTCCTCCCTTTTTTTTTTCCTCCCTTTTTTCGGGTTCGGTTCTCTCCTCCTGTATCGGGTTCGGGTCTCTCCTCCTGTATCGGGTTCGGGTCCCTCCTCCTGTATCGGGTTCGGTTCTCTCCTCCTGTATCGGGTTTGGGGCCTCCTTTTGTATGGGTTCGGTCCCTCCCCCTTACGGGTTCGGTTCCCTCCTTCTGTTTTAGGTTCGGTTTTTCCTCCTCCTGTATGGGTTGGGCCCTTCTGTATCGGGTTCGGGTCCCTCCTTCTGTATCGGGTTCGGGTCCCTCCTCCTGTATCGGGTTCGGGTCTCTCCTCCTGTATCGGGTTCGGGTCTCTCCTCCTGTATCGGGTTCGGGTCTCTCCTCCTGTTTGGGGTTGGGCTTTTCCTTGTTTCGGGTTTCGGGGGGGCCCCTCCTTCTGTTCGGGTTGGGTTCTCCTTTCCTTTTTTGGGTTCGGGTCCCCTTCTGTTCGGGTTCGGGGGTTTTTTCTCCCTTTTCGGGTGGGTTCCCCCTTCTGTATCGGGGTTTGGGTTTTTCCCCCCCGGGGCCCCCCTTCTGTATCGGGCGGGTTTCCCGGTTTTGTTTTCCCCCTTTTTGTTTTCGGGGGTTTTTGGGCCCTTTTCCCCTTCCCCGTATCGGGTTTGGGTTTTCCCCCCTTCCTTTTTAAAACGGGGGTTGGGGCCCCCTTACTTTATCCTTTCCCCCTGTAAATTTTGGGTTTAAATTTTCGGGGGTTTGGGTCCCCCTTTTGTAAAAAGGGGGCGGGGGCCCCCCTTTATTTCCCTCCCTTTTTAAACGGGGTTTGGGTTTCCCATTTATCCCCCTCCCGTTTTGGGTTTTTGGGTCCCTCCCCCTTCCCCCTGGTTTTCCCGGGGTTTTTTTTTCCGGGCCCCCCCCAATTTTTCCCTCCTTTTATCGGGGTTTCGGGTCCCCCCCCCCTTCGGGATGGGTTTTGGGGTCCCCCCCCCCTCCCCGTATTGGGGGTTTTTTTTTGGAAATTTTTCCCTCCCTCCGGATCGGGTTTTTGGGTTTTTTTTCCTCCCCCCCTCCCCCTGTTTTCGGGTTTTGGGTCCCCCTTTCCTTTTAAAAAGGGTTTTGGGTTCCCCCCCCCTTCCCGTTAAACGGGTTTTGGGTTCCCCCCCCTCCTGTAAACGGGTTCGGGTCCCCCCCCCCCCTGTAAACGGGTTTCCGGGGTTTTTCCCCTTTTCCCCCCCCTGTAAACGGGTTCCCGGGGGCCCCCCCCTTACGGGTTCGGGGGTTTTTTTTTCGGGGGTTCCCTCCTTCCCGAAACGGGTTTTGGGTTCCCCCCCCTTTCCGGTAAACGGGTTCGGGTCCCCCCCCTTCTGGTTTTTCGGGTTCGGGGTTTCCCCTTCCCCCTCCCCCTTAAGGGTTTTTTGGGTTTCCCTCCCCTGTATCGGGGTTCCCGGGGGTTTTTCCCCCTCCCTTCCTTCCCGTTTTCCGGGGTTGGGTTTTTTGTATTTCGGGTTTTTCCCCCTTTGTAAACCCGGGGTTTGGGTCCCCCCCCCTTCCCGTATTTTGTTTTTGGGTTTTTTTCCTTCCCGTATTAGGTTTTGGGGTTTTTCCCCCATCCCTTCCTGGGATCCCGGGGTTTTTCCCGTTGGGGTTTTCCCCCCCCCTCCCCCCTTCTTTTATCGGGTTCGGGTCCCCCTTCTTTTTTCGGATCTTTCGAAGGGGCGGGCACCCCCCTCCCCGTAAACGGGTTTTTTGGGGGCCCCCATTCCCGTAAAAGGGGTTTGGGTTTTCCCCCCTTTTTCCTCCCTTTTATGGGGGGTTTTTTTTTGGTTCCCCCCCCCCTGTATCGGGGGGGTTTTTTCGGGTTCCTTCCCCTTTTTTTATCGGGGTTTTTGGTCCCCCCCTTCTGTAAAAGGGTTGGGTTCCCCCCCCCTTCCCGTAAACGGGGGTTTGGGTCCCCCTTTTTTCCTTCCCCCTGTTAAAACGGGGTTTTTGGGGGCCTCCCCCTTTTCCCCTTTTAATCGGGTTTCCGGGCCCCCTCCCTTTTGTTCCCGGGTTTTGGGTCCCCCCCTTCTTTTTTCGGGTTTTGGGTCCCCCCTCCTTTTATCGGGTTCGGGTCTCTCTTCTGTAAAAGGTCG
>JAODAL010075261.1:0-14063 GCA_025379985.1 Phyllomedusa bahiana
CGCAGCCCGCCCCAGGAAGGGGGGAAACCCAAAGGGGCTAAAAAAAACCGGCCGAAAATAAACACAATGGTCCCTCTATGGAAAACCCTTGCAGAAAGTCCCCACTGCCCATTTTGAAAAGGGTTTTCCCCCCCGGCGGTTTTGCCGGGCCCGCGGCCCCGCTCAAAAAAAAATTGACAAGAAACCCATTTTCCCGTCCGAAAACCCGGACGGAATCTGTGTTTCTCAAGGGGAAGGGGGGAGGGCTTTTTCCCCGCTCATCGGGGGGGAAAAAGCCGTCACCCCGCAGCCGGGGGGAAGGGGAAAGAAAAAACGGGAAAAAAATACCGGCCGGCAAACCGGGGGGGTTTTTGGGTCCTGTCCCGTGTGAACCCCCCAAAAAGCTGTAAAAAACCCGCCCGAAAGCCCGACCAGGAAGGGGGACCCTTTAAAGCTGTGGGGAACCGCCCGAAACCCCACCGGGAAAGCGGGAGCCTAAAGCTTAGAACCGCCCGCAGCCCCCCGGGAAAGGGGGACCCTAAAGCTGTAGAACCGCCCGCAGCCCGACCAGGAAGGGGGAGCCAAAAAGCTGAGAACCGCCCGCAGCCCGACCAGGAAGGGGACCCTAAAAGCTGTAAAAAACCGCCCGAAACCCCCCGCCCAGGAAGGGGGAAAGCCTGAAGCTGTAGAACCGCCGCGGCCCGCCCAAAGGAAACCCCACAACCCAGACGGGAAAATTTTTTGGAGCCTTAAGCTTTTAAAACAGGACGGAAGGGGGAGTCTGAAGTTTAAAAAACCTTTCCCAGACGGGGAGTGGGACCCTGAAGCTGGTATAAAGAGCGGGCCCCGTGTAAAACAGCTTTAATGAGAAGCCCCCTTTTTAAGGTGACCAGGGAAAACTAAAGCTTCTCACGATAGGGGCCGGCTCTGCCCCGACCCGCAAATAATGCAGCGGGGCACTTTCGTCCGCTGTGTAAAATTTCTTTTAAAATTTTAACTTTTTCCCCCCCAAGAGCAATGTGTCAAATCAGGGGGTTCCCCTAGCCTTCGAAAAACTTTAAAAAGGCAGAGGGAAAAAAAAAGTCCCCCGCAAAGCTAAAGCACTGAAATGCTAAAAATTTCTTTTGGGGGGTTTCCCGTTCTATGCAAGGGAAAGAAATTTCCCTTTTGCTTACTTAACAGCATCCACCATGGACTCCCTAAAATGTAAAATGAGACTTCCCCCAGATGACTGAGCATTTCAGTGTGATTTAAAGTTAAATTTTAATACAATCACTTTTACTGTAAAAATTTAAAATAATGAACCATGCGCAAAACAATTCAGCAAACACCAAACCCGGACTCTGCAGGAGGGTGCCCGGGTTTCTTTCCTTCTGGGGAAAACCTGCCAAATTACTACCCACCCCCTGCCCTCACCTGGGCGTCAAATTTTCCCCCGGGCCCATTTTCCCGGGGATACGCCCTTTTTTCCCGACGTCACAGCCCCCCGTCCAATCATCTCCCACAAAACTCCGAAGGCTGCGCTACGGTCACGCTGGCTCTCGCACAGCTGACGTTCGGCTAGTGTGACGCGTCACGCTGCCCAATTCTGATTGGAGGGAGGTCTGAGAAGGCGTGGCATGCGAGGTCTGTAGAATAAACAGAGGGCGAGGCGCAGCGTCTGAAGACGGGAAGCTGTGAGTGGGCGTGGTCGGAGGGTAAGGGCGGGAAGCTGAGTCGCCTCACGGTCGGGCGGGTTGTGTGAGACATTTGTAGATTGTTCTGTTAGTTTTATAACGATGGTAAATGTGTTTTATGTGGGTTGGTTATAGAATTTGACGGTGAATGTGAGGACAGGAGGAAAAACGCCAATATTTGAGGTGTAGGCTGTTCCTTTAAGTTGTTACCAAAAAGCAAAGAACGACCCATTAGGCAGGGTGCACAGTGGGAATGGCTAGTGTCTCATCTACAGCCACGTTTAACCCATAGTTGCCAACTTTTGAAAATGAAAAAGCAGGAGACTTTAGTGGGCGGCGCGCAAAAATTTGTATGGACACGCCCATCTTGTCTGTATGTCACGCCCCTTCAAAAAGCCACACCTACTCCACCTAAAATGCATAACGGCTTTGGAAGAAAGCCAGGTAGTTTCCCTTTAGCCAGGTATAGCCCCCCATAAACCCGGTAGGCCTTACAGGCCGGTAGATGCCCCCCTCTGTAGCCAGGTAGAGCCAAATTTTGTAAACCAGGTAGGTGCCCCCCTATGTTAGCCAGGTAGGTGCCCCCCATCTGTTAGCCAGGTAGGTGCCCCCCATCTGTTAGCCAGGTAGGTGCCCCCCATCTGTTAGCCAGGTAGATGTCCCCATTGTTTGCCAGGTAGATGTCCCCATCTGTTTGCCAGGTAGAGCCCCCTAAAGCTAATAAAAATAAAATAATAAAATCCACTCACCTCACCAGGCTCCTGCAGCGCTGCCAGCTCCCGACCGATCTCCTCAGCGGCGCAGGGGGAATGAGGGCAGCCGCGCGTCACTTCCCCTGCGCCGCTGACCTGTATGTGCGGCGCACACACCGGCGCCGGACATACAGAGGGAGGAGGGAGCGCTGCCTCCCGCCTCCTCCCTGCACAGGGAGACTCCGGGCGGGTGAAGCGGGCGCATGTGGCCGCTTCACCCGCCTGTAGGAGCGGTTTCCGGCAGCGCAAGAGTAGCGCGCCAGCGCTACTCTGTCGCCGCGGCCATTAAAAGAACCCCTGCTGCCTGCTGGCGGCGGGAGGAATGCCAACTCCCCCGGGAGGGCAGGAGGGGACCCCAAATAGGGGAAACCCCCCCGCCAAAAAACGGGAGAGTTGGCATGTAGGGTTTTTAACCTCTAAGCTGAACGCCTGGAAAGGGTACTTTGTGACCAGCACGTTTTTTCTTTTGTTTTTGCCTCCTTGTGTTTCAACAGTTGTAACTTTTTTCAATGATGCAGTTTTTCTGAGGCCTTATTTTATTCAGAACAAGTACTTATGGGGAAATATTGAAGTTCACTTATAAATTATTGTAGAGTTTTTTTTTTTTCAATTTTTTATTTACACTCTTCATGTTTCACACTTAATAACTTGTTTGATTTTAAATTTTACAGGTTTAT
This sequence comes from Phyllomedusa bahiana, assembly GCA_025379985.1. NCBI lineage: Eukaryota > Metazoa > Chordata > Amphibia > Anura > Hylidae > Phyllomedusa > Phyllomedusa bahiana. The sequence continues at coordinate 3,085 of JAODAL010075261.1, forward strand.
TACGGTCATGTGGATGCCCAATATTGGTAGGGCTTTTGTGTAATGTATTTCACAACTATATTAAATATTTATTTTTTCTACTTTTTTTTTGTAACTTTTTTAAAACCTGTTAAAATAACTTACGTTTTTAACATATAATTTATTTTCCATTTTTCATTATGCAAATACATTATAATCCCGTTTTCAGTTAGACACAGGCAGGATTCAGGGCAGCTCACAGTCTGCCCTGACTGCAGACTTCTTTTTTTTTTTTTTTTAAACATATTTTGAGTTTTTTCAAATTTTAAGACCAAGAGAAAAGGATTAACTCGTATCGCATTTGCAAACTACATAAGTACAGAAGTAGCATGGAAAATAAAAAATGACATTATTTTTATTATAATTTAGTCATATTCTTTTTGGTAACACCCCCCATGATTCCTTTTGACAATGCTTTCCAGTGCACAACCTGGGGCAATTATGCCATCCTTGAGCAACATTCGAGGGGCATACTGTGTGAAAGATGTTGCACATCCCAAAATTTAGAACCCCCGATCCTGGACTAAAGGGCAATGGCGACACTAGATCCATCCCAAACGGGGAAGCGGCCGGCCCCCATGACAACACCGCGGGTGTAGATACTGGGGGGGGTGGTGCAGGAGGTGGGGAACAAAGGCAGTTTGGGGGGTAACGTAAAAAAAAGGGGTAAGGGAAGAGGGTCGGGAGGTAGTCCTAAAGGGTTACCCCCCAACAAATTTGCAAGATTGGGGGATGAGGGGATGTCGGTTCAGAAATAGCATTGCCAAGCAAGACACAACCCTGCTGCCCCAGTAGAGGGGGGAATAGGAGTGGGGGTCGGCTAGACAGGTGCTATTAGTTGGGGACTCCATTTTTAGGGGAACAGACGGGCAATCTCCCACAAAGCCCGGGGATCGTCGAAACAGTGGTTTTTTTTACCTAGGCCCGGGGCGACATATCGCGGTGGGGCTGACGATTGCTGGGTGGGGGCGGGGAAAATCCAGCTGTCAGGGTCCACTTTGGGCCCCAATAAAAAGTTAAGGAGGTGGAGTGTCCTAAAAACGTTTTCAGGGACTTAGGCCAAAAGTGGGGAAGGGGACCCCCAAGGGTAATATTTTCAGAAATATTACCTGTTCCACGACCACACCAAGGGGCAGGGGAGATTAGAGAAGTGAATAATGGTTCAAAACTTTGGTGTGGAAAAGAGGATTTGTTTTTTGAGAACTGGGCTGACTTCTGTTTTGGCACAGACCTTTGCTAGGGAGGGGTGCACCTAAATGGGGAGGGTGCGCTTATTGGGGGGGCAAAATGGCCAGGAAGTTGGGGGAATATTTAATCTGGACGGGGGGGAGGGAAATACCATAAGCTGAAAATAGTGAAGATAGAAGTGGGAATTGGGAATAAAACGGGGGGTGGGGTGGGGGGAGGGGGTGTCAATAGAAAAAAAACCAGGGAGAAAGGAAAAAAAACTGAAAATCTATAAATTGCTGCTGCCCAAATCCAGGAGTCTGACCAACAAAATTAATGAACTAGAAGTATTATAGCTAAAAAAAATATACATAGTGGGGATAACTGAACATGGCTGGACGAGAGCTACCTGGGCATTAAACTTGCAGGGTTACAGTCTATTTAAAGGGGATCTTAAAGCCCGGAAGGTGGGGGGTGTCTGTCTCTAGTAAAATCCTGTCTAAAACCAACACTGGGGAAATATAGGTACAGGTAATGAACATTGGAATCATTATGGGTAAATTACAGGGGGGTAAAATAACAATATAATACTAAGGGGGGTCTCTAAGGCCCCAAAATATAACAGAACCCTGGAAGTACTCCTCGGGCAAATAGATGGGGCGGCTAATCAAATGGGTTATTATTAGGCGACTTTAACTGTCCAGACATCAATTGGGAATCTGAAGCTTGTACTCTCACAAAGGAAACGGTTTTGTCAAAAAACAATTTGAAATTACCTTTCCCAAAATGGTGCGGAACCGATAGGGGAAAAGGGCCCCTTCTAGACCTAATATTAACAAAGACCTAACAGATAACAAAGTTCAGGTTGAGGGGCACCTGGGAAATAGTGACCATAATAAAAAAATTTCCGTTTACCTTAAATGGTTTTTTGTCAAGGTCCCACAAAAACACGGGAATTTTAGGAAGGCTAATTTTTTTTCTGTTTTAGGGGCCCCCAAAAACCGTTTTGACTGGGACAATTGTTTAAATTTGGCAGAACTAATAATAAATGGGTTTTTTTTTTAAAAACATCCTGGGCTACCACTGGGGGTACAAAATTATGGTAATAAAAAAATTAAAAAAGGAAAAACCCCAAGGGTCAAAAGGGATGTAAAAGGGAAAAAAAAAAAAAAAAGAAAGCGTTTCCTCTAAAACAGGGGGGAGTGAGGGGCACTAAGAAGAAAGGGGAAAAAAAATCGAGTGAGTATAATAAAGAAAAAGGAAGAAAAGGGGAGACGGAAAGAATTTTGCAAGAAGAAAAAACAACCCCAAAATTTTTTTAAAACTATATAAATAGTAAAAAGATTAAAAACAAAAAATTTTGGCCCTTTGAAAAATATGGGGGAGAGACTTAGGGGCGATGAAAAAAAAAGCAAACGTATTAAACACTTTTTTTCCCCTGTATTTACCGGGAGGAGCCCTTCCTTTGAACAGAGGGTGGGGAAAACTCCAATTTAAAAAAGTTTCTTGTCTAACCCAGGAAGAAGTGCAGCCCGTTAGGAAATTAAAAAAACAAATCCCCAAAGGCCAGATGGCTTTCACCCATGTCCAAAGAGAGTTAAGTGATGTCATAGATAGGCCCCATTTTTAATATTTATGGGGGTGTTAATAACGGGGTATTCCCAAAGGATTGGCGCAAGCAAATGTGGGGCCAATATTCAAAAAGGGGTCAAAAAGTGATCCCGGGAAAATATAGCCGGTAAGCGTAACCTCTGTTGTAGGTAAAATTTTGAAGGTTTCTCAGAGTGATCCTGGGGTATCTCACTGAAAATAAATTATAAACCCCCTTTCCGCTGGGTTATGAAGGATCGGTCCGTCAACAACTCTAGCTTCTATAGGAAGTCAGGGTAGACTGGACGGGTGAGGCACGGATGTTTTATAATCTAGATTTTTTTTAAAGCATTTGTACGGTGCCACAAAAAGGGTTGGGAAATAAAAAAGAATGCTTGGGTGGGGGGAAAAAGTGTGCAAGTGGGTAAGTAATGGCTCACTGATAGAAAAAAAAGGGATAATTAACGGGAATTTTCAACGGGATGCTGTTTCAGTGGGGTACCCCAAGGTCAGTATTGGGCCCCATCCTCTTTAACATTTTTATTAATGATCTTACACAGGGGAAAACACGTAAATATTGATCTTTGCGATGATTTTAACTCGTAAAGTAATCAACACAATAGAGGATAATTTTATTAAAAAAGGGATTGGATAAGTTGGAGGCCGGGCAGGGGAAAAGGCACATGGGTTTTAACACTGAAAATGCAAGTTTATCACTGGGGAAGAGAAATCCTTAATGACTACTGTTAAATGGAAAAAGGCTCGGGAAAATGACATGGAGAAGGACTTGGGAAAACCTAGTGGACGTAACTTAACTGTAGCAGCCAAAGTCAGGCGCAGCTGCCAAGGCTAATAGGATCTGGGTGCATTAAAAGGGGCATAGATGCCATGATGAAACATTATTTTTCCCCCTTATAAAGTCCCCTGGTTAGACCACCATGGAATATTGTGTCATTTTGGGGCCGGACGGGAAAAAAATTTAAGCTTAACAGGGACAAAGGCGGCAAAAAAAAATAATAAAAGGGCGGGTACTACAGTACCAGAAAAATTGGCAAGATTAGGGTTATTTAGTTTAGAAAAAAAGGCTTCGGGGGGGGCATAAAAATATTTTAAAAACATCAAAGGTCAAATAAAGATCCTCCAAGTTTATTTAAACAGGGGTGTACTAGAACAAGGGGATCTTTACGTTTGGGAACAAAAAATTTCTAAAAACATAGAAAGGGGTTCTTTTCGAAGAGCAGTGAACTATGGAATTTTTGCCAAGGCTTGTCATGGGGAATTCAAAAACCGAGTTCAAAAAAGGGTTTGGGTGCATTTTGGAGCGTAATAATAAACAAGTTTCAGTGACTAGATTGGAAGGGGTCATTGGGTCCAGGGGGTTTTTTGATTGCCAGATTGGGGTAGGAAAAGGAAAATTTTTCCCTAAAAAGAGGACAATTGGCTCTACCTCATTGGGGGTTTTTGCCTTTCCCCTGGGTCAACACCCCTTTCACAACAGGTGAACTAGATGGATGACTTGTGTTTTTTTAGCCTTTCAAACATCAAACTATGAGACATAGATAATAACCCATGCCCCACATTTTTACACTGTTTCCGGGGAAGTGAGAACAAGCCTCATAGCAGCGAAAAGCTTAGCAAACCAAAAATTCCAGTTTCGCTGACCCCGAAGCACGGATTTTAAAAGGCGCTTTTTTATACGCCTTGGTTTGCGGTATTGTTTTCACTAAAAACCCTCTTTTTAGATAAAGGGAAGGAGCATGGGATCAATCAAAGCGAATGAATGAATTAGTAAAGAGATGGGTAATTGTAATGAATAGAGTGCAGTAAAAGAAATAAGTAAAAAAATAACAAATAAAGAAAAAGAGTGTGGAAAATGATCGAGTCCGAGCCGGTCCTTTCGGGGGGGAGGGGGGGGGATGCAAGGTCAGGTCCCGCTCACTTGGATATCCCAATAATCCTCATTTGTTTGAGGGCATCAAGGCCCCAAAGGACCCATCAAGACTGCCCAGAGGCCTTGGGTTCCCATCAGCCCCTCCCAGCAACCCCCCATGTTTTTTGGGGAGGCCATCAGGGGGGTTTTACTCATCAGTAAAAAATTGCGGGAATAAAGGTTTCCACCTTTTGAAAAAAATTTAGTGTGCAGTTTTGCGGACCCCCGCCTCACTTGCCCAAAAATCAAGTACGCATCAAATTTTCCCCCAAACGGGGGACATGGGGGGGGGGGGTTTGGGCTTCAGCCATAAAGCAAGGGAGCGCTTAGCGCCCAATATTCAATATGGGCAAGGTGGAGGGGCTGGTAGTAAAGGGGGATAATTCCCAAGCCCGGGACCAGGGGGTCGTTTGTATGAAAGTCAACAAGTCATCCTCTTGGTAGCCTAATGTGCCTGCTGAGAGGCAAAATCAAAAAAAGATCCCAAAAGTTCTGTGAAGGGGGGCATTCCCAAATTCCTGCCACAGGGTTGTACCCGGGGGTTGCCGGCTTTGGGGGACAGGTCTCCCTCTACTGGGCAATTTGTGATGGTGGGAGGGGGAAATCCGTAATGCATTGTGACTATTTTAAAAGATTTCTCCCAGATCTCACAAACTATTCCTTACTAAACCCCCTGAAGGCCCCCGAGATTTTGTCTGGAGGTCCGGGGCGCTCATTTTTCGGCCCCCTTTTGCAAAAGAGATTTCCCCTCTTTTCTCCAATCCCTCAAATACCAATACTGAGGAGTGAAAGAGAGCGTGGCACCCCTTTAAAGGGGGTCAAACCTTTTGGGGAGATAGCCCAACCCGGTTTCTTTGCTTGGACTTGCAAAAGGGGAGAATCTGTAAAGCTGGAAAACATGAGCTGGGGGAAGAGAGAACCTTCCCTTTAAATTTAGTTGGGGGGAAGCCACCTCTTCTCTTCTAAGTCATAAAATGTTCCCAGTTTACTCCTTTTCCCTTTCCACAATCGAAAAAAGGGGTTTTCCCGGCCTTGGAAAAATGGGAGTTCCCTAGGGGGAGTACCTTTTCTTTTTTTGGGATGGAGTTTCAAGAACTTTCCTAATGCTTCCCTTGCGATCGTATCTTGTAGAAAAGGGAGCATCTAATCTCTTTAGGGATCGAGAGAGTTGAGTGTATAGGCCAGGGGGGTGCCAAGGATAAATCAATTCCCCTTTTTAATCAAAATTGGGTATCTGCTAGTTCCCCCCCACCAGTCCAGCAGGGGCTGAGACACGCCAGGTTGTAGAGCCGGGACGTTGGGAAATTAATCCCTCGGGGACAGGGAGCATCAGTTTGGGCAAGAGCATCTTTTTTCCCGCCCAGTTTAAATGGGGGCAAAGGAGGAGAAAGGACCCCTATTTATGTTGTGTGGAAATGTGTTGAAAGGAAGGGTTTGGAGGGGGTTTTAAAAAGCTTTGGGAAGATACCCCTTTGATTCTGAAATCTCCCCCACAGCGAGGGGGGAAAAATTTTGCCTTTAAAGGGAGATAATCTAAAAATCTTTTTTTTCAGGGGGGGAAATTCAATTTTAAATGGTTTTGGGGGGGCCCTACCTATTTTTTTTCCCCAGATAGGTAATGTGGGTTTTTGGGAGAGGTGACCCCCAAATTTTTAAAGTTTTCCCAAAAAACGGTTTTGGGGGGGGGGTTTCCCCATTTCCCAATACTCGCTCTTGGAGGCGTTAACCTTGTATCCGGGAAAATTGCCAAACTTTGCAGGAAAGGGGAAGATCCTGGAAGGTGAGGGGCCGGTTCAGAAAAAAATAAAAGTAAACCCTCGGAAAAAAGAGCGATTTTTAAACCGGGGCTCCGGCCGCCCTAATACTCCAGGAAAGAGGTCAGAATCCCCCAAAAATAGGAGCCGGGGTTCCAAAGCAATGTCAAACAAAAGGGGGGAGAGGGGGACAGCCCCGGTGGGTGCCCTTGTGAAGGGGAGAAATGTTTCGAAAGAAAGCCCGGGGTTTGCACCCCGTGCAGTCGGACCCATTTGAAAATAGAAAACAACCAAATTCTTAAAAACTGCCCCCATCCCAATGCGTTTTTTTTAAACCCTCCACAGCCCTTTCCCCCCGGACATTTTTCGAATGCTTTTTTAGCATCAATTGCAACCTTTTACAGGGGTTTCCCGGTGGGAGAGGAAAATGTTCTTCACACTTTTTCCAAAAACTGACAGGACTTTTTTAAGGTTGCTCACTGTTTCCCGCCCTTAACAAAACCCCTTTTGTGCGGGTTTCCCTTTAGGGTGGGGGAAAAAAAGTAGCCAGCCGGGCTGCCATAATTTTGGGCAGCAGTTTCTGGGCTGTACCCAAACAGCGAAATTGGTCGATAAGGAAAAACGGGGGGGAGGGGATCTTTTTCCTTTTTGGGGAATCCCTTTTTTTGTAGGCTTCTTTGGGATTCAGATCGGATAACGCCCCCCTGAACTTTTTGGTTTAAAAAAACGGTTTTCCAGTGGGGTCGGGGGCCAAAAGATTTTGAAAATATCTCCAAAAAAGCCTCAGGGCCTGGAGCCTTTCCCCCCGAAGATGGGGGAGGGCAATTTGAACTCTTGGGGTTTGATTTCAGCTTTAAAAGGACTTTATTGTTCACTGGACAGTCTAGGGGGGAAGGGTTCAGGAAGTTCCGCCATTTAAAAGACTCTCGCTTTCTGGGTTTATTCCGGGGAGTATCGTTATAGAAAAATTTAAAGGATCATTGATCTTGTGGGGATCTGAGTGACCGGCCTCCCGGGAGTACGGATCAGGGATTGGGATGGGGAAATTTGCCCTGAAGTAGTCTAGATAGAAGTTTACCTTTTTATTTCCGGGGCGAAATAGGGTGGATTTCAGGTGACTCTCTGCCCCTCTTCTCCGCCCACCAAAGTTAAAAAACCCTCTTGGTTTGTTCCCAGTCCCCCTGGCCTCCCTCCAGCAGTCTAGAGGAATGTAGGAAGCGCGTTTCACCCTTCAGAGGCATTTCTATATTCTTCATTCACTTCCGTCTGTAGTTTGAAGTGTGAGCTAAAATACACCCCTCAGGACAGATTTGGCCGCCCCAGTATAAGGGATATGCTTTGGGGGTTGCGCATTGGTTCTGAAAATTCCCTCCCCAGAGGGTCAGCAACTGCTCGGTCTTGGCCCATGTAAAGGGGAACCCCCAATGAAACATTCCTTTGGAAAAACATAGCTATTTGGGTCCCCACGGGGGAATGACCGAGATTAGTAGATCTAGGTTTCCCCAGGTAATAACCCCTTTGGGGCCCTCGGGGAGATCAGGCCCTATCCAGTCGTGCCATAAATTTTGTGGGGAGAGAAGAAAAACCCCCTACTGTATGGGTGAAGATCTCCCCAACCTCCTCAGCCCGCAGTTTTTTAAAAAGTTTTGTAGGGTCCCTACCGTAGGTCTCCCAGAAGGAGTGAAGGGGGGCCGGACCCATGTGCCTCTTCTGTCCAAAAATTTTGTCAACACTATGTTCATGTCTCTCCCATAATCAAGATCAGCAAGCTCTCTGGATCCCCGGCTGCAAAAGGGCTCGAAAAATGGTTTACCTAGTGTTAGGGCCATAGCGTTTTGCAAACTGCCTGGTCACCATTATGGCAAATCTTCGGTGTTACCCTCGACCCGCTTTGGGCGATTTGTGGAGGCCAATTGGAGGGAAAGTTTTTGTGCACCAAAGTGAGGACTCTTGCTTTTCCCCTACCGGGGTGAACCAAAAACTTGACCCCACCCACAACCTCTGTTCATGAAAAAAATTTTTTGAACAGGTTGGGCTTGAAGGAGACAATATCTGGGCGGGCTTTTTTCAAAGGGGTCCAAGACCCTGATTGTTTGTTTTGGGGAAAGGGGCCCCTTCACGTTTCCCCGTGACGACTTCTACCAAGGAAGGGAAGAAAAAGGGGGGGGGGGGGGTGTCACGGACACAACTCAGACCCAAGTAACTTGAGAATTAGGATTTAAAAAAAATAGCCCGGCTATACAGTTTAAATAAAATAATGAAAAAAAAACAAAATTAAATCACGCGAGATCAAAACCCGGTCACTCAGATCTCTTTTGCGGTAAGGACTTCACTTTTTTTTTCCCAGGGGGGCCCGCGGCGTGATACGAAACATTTTTTTTACCCCCCATCCCCCTGCCCGAGAAAAATTTTAAAAAACGTAGCCCTCATAGCTAAATTTGGAATTTATCCCTGGCCAGGGAAGGGGCAAAATGCCGGCGCAACGGCCCGATTCGAACATTAGAAAAAAACCATCCCAGCAAACTACAATAAAAGGGGCACTAGCGTCCGTTACAATTTCAACAAACAAATTAATATAATGGTAATTGGAACGGGGGAAGGGGGGAACTTGGGGGGGGGGGGAGACTATTGGCCACAGGGAGCAGCCTTGTCCGAGTTACCACGGCCCCAAAAACGAGTGATTTTCACCCAAACCGGGGGCGAGAGTTCAAGTGGGGGATTTTTTGGGGGTTCGGGAAGACGGGGGAGTTCGAGCGCTCCGGTCCCGGGAAAGGGAGAGAGTCTGGAGAGATGATGAAGATCCGTTCCCGCAGTAAAGTAACTCGATGGGAGGGAAAACAGAGTCCTCAAGGAAGCAAAGTTTCTTCGATCTCTGGGGGATGTGAAGTACTTCGGAGCGGCGTGGGAAAGGGTTCCCCTTTCGGGGTTGGGTACAGGGTTGGAACCGGGGTTTTTGGGGAATAGAAAGGGCCCGGTTTGCGAAGGCTCACCCTCCCTAGAGACCCATGAAAACCTCAAATATTGGGCTTCTGCCCTTTAGGGTTGGGGGGGACCCCTTTTTTGCGGGTAAGCTTTAAGAATTTTGCTTGCTTATAGTCCAGATACTGTAATATGTGCCGGCTTTCCCTTTGATCATCCCGTTTTTGCCAGGGGGGGGTTCGGACCAATCGGTGTGCCTTTTCGACCCTGCAGCTACGATTGATTCCCAGAGCTTGCGGGAGCCCGAATTTGCAGAGGTCTTGCAGCTCTGGTTGTTTAATGCTTTCAAGGAGCCCCACGTCCGGAATTGCTCCTAGGGAGGGGTTCCGGGTCCCTTGCGGTCATAGGAGTGCTTGGGCCCTTGTGACATAAAAGATAACTTGCGGTGCAGCATGTCATTTTTGGCTTCTAGCTGAAGAAACCTGTGTTCCAGTTCCCACCCGGGGTGTCATGCCTAAACATCAGATGCAGTGGCTCAGGGAACTTGAAAGGACGCCTCAAGGGCTCCCTGGAGCTCGGGAGCATATGTCGGGCCACCTCAAGGGCTAGGGCCCTTTATGTCCGGATGGGAGAGTTTGGGGTACTGAAGCAGGAGTGTCAGGAGCGCAGGCCACTGTCCAGGACCCAGAGAGAGGAGCCTGGGTTGCACGGTGCTCCGCTGGAGCCGCGCGCCGAAAATGCATGTTGGGATCCCCCCGAGACGGCGGGCGGGGGGGGATGCGTCCTTCTGGCCACTTCTGAGGACGACCTGTCCTCCACCCCTCGCCGGAAAGGGCAGGGGGAAGTCCCACTTGCGAGGGCTGATTTGGCGCCGCCGGGCGACTAGCGAGGGGGCTGCGGGAGGGGATAAGCGGAGAGCCGCGGCGTCACCCCCTCAGGAGGGGGCCCAACCGGAAGTCCCAGACTTCTTGGGTATGTTCGACGGTGTAATTTGGCGCGCATTTTTTTAGCGTGTTGTGCTTAATATGTGGTGAGATGTGTGGCGCAATTTTCATAGTTCATAGCTCTCTATAGAAAATGGATTACGCCTCGTCCCTTGTGGGACAAAACGATCGTAAATTTTCGCGTGGGAGATAAAAATGTCAATTACGCGCCGCAAGTAATGTGGGTCTATGGGGCGCCCCGCCCCCATGCTTCGGGAACCCGTGCTGATCAGCGTGACCCCAAAGCACACGGCATAATTGCGGTGCGTATGACGTGCCACAATTACGCTGTGTGAAAAATAGCCTTGTTACACGACAGCCTGGGGTATAAGGGTGAAAATCCCTTTTTTTGGGTATCGGTTAAAAGGAACATAGAACAATCCAAAAGTTTTAACGACCCTTATCGTAAGCCAAATGTGGCAACACTTTACTTAGGCCCCAAAAGTGTATCAAGACACACGTTGAAATTTTTCCTTTGGGAGAAATTTTTAGAGCAAAGGAGCTACAATGGAGGAGGATTTTTAAATTTGGAAGCAAAAAAACGAGACTTAAAAACCCGGGGTATAAAAAACACCAATAAATAAAATCTTTAGAAAAAATACATAATAAAAACAAGGT
>JAODAL010075262.1:0-14063 GCA_025379985.1 Phyllomedusa bahiana
AAAGGTTTTTTTTGGCCTCATTACACCCCAGGGCATGATTCCCAGTGGGCAATTTTCCTCTTCTTCTTGTTCCTTTTTGCAAACCCGCGTGGGGTTTTTGGTAAACCAGTTTAGAAGAAGGTTCCAACTTGGGTGGAAAACTATACAGACAAAATTTTTGGGAAAAAAATTCAGTTTTTCGTCTGAGCACTTACAGGCCCGACCCCCCCCCACCTTAAAACTCCCCGGGAACAAAGCTTGGCCCCCACTTATCTCTGGATTTTAAAAAGCTGGAGCACATGCACTATATTTCCCTTTTGGGCAAACCCTGGTGAGGCCTTTTTTTGAGTTGAAAAACCGTATTGGGTTAAAAACACTGTATGAAATTTTTTGGGCCCCGATGCTGCAGCTCAGTTTTTAGGGGGTTGGGAAACTTCTAAATCCTGGGCAACTTCATGTAAGGGGGCAAAAAAAAATTTTTTTTCAAAATCCTCATTTCAGCTGCTTTGCCATGAGGGGGCCCTGTTTGAAGTTTCCCAAATGACTAGTATGAGATAGTTTTGAGAGAGATAACACCCCAATTTAAACACCGCTCCCCAAATTTACACCTGAGGGGGTTGGTAAAAAATGAGTAAAATGACCCATTGGGGGAAAAATGGCCAAAATTTGGGCCCCCAAAGGGGAAAAAATTTTTTGCCTCATATCCAAAAGGGCCTTGGCGAATCCAAAATACAGGTTTGGTTAAACTTGTTTTAAAATTTGCCTTCAGCAAAGTTTTTTGTTTAAACATTTTCGAATAAGGGCAGGGAAAAATATCTGCCCCTAAAACCCTTTAAAAGGGGTTGTTTTTCGTACAATGCTTTTGGGGGTTAATTAAAAGAACTTTTTAAAAAAAAAAGCCTTTTCAAAATATGTTCAAATTTCCAAAAATTTCCCATTGATTTTGAAAATCCCCGGCCTTTTTAGGAGTTTCATAGCTCCCGAAATACTATAAACAGCCCGACCTGTTGATTTTTTTTCTCAAGGCTGTCAGGCTGGGGGACTCATCACTTTTTGAATACGGTCGGAGCACAAAAGGGCCCTTTTCCCCCCCCCACATTAAAGTTCTTAGGGGGAAGGGGGGGGGAGGTTTGGGCTTTTTTGTCTAATGTGGATTTAAACCCTTGTGTGAGAGCAGGGATGAGGGTTTATCTGTTTTTCAGTAATGTGACAGCATGGAAGTTTTGGGGGACCCAAAAATCATGATGTGTCTGTTTTACTTTTGAACCCTTTTTAAAAGAACAGATCAGGGGGGCAACCGTCAACCGGGTTTTATTTTCCCTCCCTGGGTCTGCTGCATTAGTGACACCCTCGTGGTTATAAAACACACTTCACAGCCCGCCCTGTTTCTTTTCTGAAAGGGGTTTGTTTGTTTTTTGCTGAGATGTCCGTTGGGGATTTGGGATGCTGAGCAGGGGGGATAGGAAAAGTTTAATTTCCCCCCTGACTGGGTTTTTGCATTACACACTTCACAAAAATCTGGGGTCCACACTCATAGATCAGCCCCCTTTTCCCTGCTGTCTCCCGACTCTGTACTGAAAAGTGCAGGGCCCGATTCCCGCAGTGAGCAGGGAAAACCTAGGCAAGCACACACAGGGTTAACCTTTCAGCAAAACCCCTCGGGCCCCCCCCTGCTGTATACTGCATTTTAGAGGGAGGAAAAGCTGTTTTTTGTGCTTTAGGGGAAAGGGGGAAGGGGGGGGGGGAAGAGGCCCCCCAAAAGCCAAAACCCCCGAATTCAAAAATCCCCTTTTCTGCCCCCGACCCATTGAAGTAGGCTGAAAACATGTTTGTGAACAACTCCTTTAAGGGGGCCCTTTTAGCCCCTAATTAAACATTAAAGGGGGTTTTATCACTACAAGGATGGCTTTTTCCCCTGTTTTAAAAGGTTTTTGCAAAACAAATCACTTTTTAATATGTGTCCCTTAACAGTGTCCTACCAAATTTTCCCAGATCTCTCCTCTTGTAAATTTTTTGCATTTCCCCTCACCGGGGACTTAAAAATCCAGACCTTTCGATCTCTCCTGATAGGCTACCCGGGAAGGGGGGCTATAGCTGCAGACCCGGGGGTTCTCAGTAGCCCCGTCCCGAAGGGCCAGTAGTACCAAGGGAAAACCATAAACACTCCCCCCGAATTTAAAATTAAAATTTTAGAAAAAAAAAGACTGGGGAAAAACGAATTTAATATGGGTGGACAAAACCCCCTTTAAAATCCTTTTCTAACAAGGTTTTTGAGCCTAAATGCCCCGTTTTCCTCAACCTATAGCCCCTTAAAAACCAGTGTCCTCTGGTCTTGTCTTCCCCATAAGTTAACAGCACTTGCTCTTTTCAGGTTGAAAGAGAGCCAGCCACAGCTTGTCCAAGTGGCACCTAATGAGCCTAATTAACTAAAGATCTGGAGCGAAGTTAATCTCTTCCAAGCAGGTCTTCTCCAGCTCTTAAATTTAAAATGCGCATCAGAAAAGGACATTTTTTGATTGACAGACCTGTGTCCAGAGAAGAACAACTTCAGAATTGAAATATAATAATATGCATCCCCAAAACCCTTTTAGAGAAAAATAAAAAGGGATGATTTTTTTTTTAAAATTTTTAAAAATTTGGCTTTAACCGTTTTTTTTAGTGATTTCACATTCAGAAAAATTTCTTTAATACAATTTGCCCCAATGTCAGTGTTTTAAAGAACATTTAGGTCTGCTGTCCATGAGGAAGTGAAAGCAACTGTATTCAATCTAAAGTAAGGGATTTTCAAAACGGAAAATAAATTTCGGCCCGTTCCCGGGAAGTGCCGCAATACGCCCGGGGTTTTGGGGGTCGCCCCTGATCAGCGGTACTCCAGAAACATGGGGGGCAGGCAGCACCCTGGCCCCATTGAAGCATTACTAATGGGGCGTATTACCGCAAGAAAATTGGGCATGGGCACGTATCTTTCCCCCGCGAGTACAATAATATGAGAACCCTTTTGGGTTTTCCCCTAATTCGGCGCACAAACTCCCCTGCGGGATTAAGTGAATTTTGGGCGAAAAGTGCGCCGTTAAAATTTCACCATGTGAACATACCCCTAAGGCTATGTTCACACGGGGTTTTTAAAAAGGGGTTGGTTTTTTCAGTCCGTAATTTTGCCCAAGTGCGTTAAATTACGGGGGAATTTTCGTTTCCCGTCATTAGGGTTAACCACAGTTTTTCCCTAGAAACTAAATTCGGTTTCTCTCCCTCCCGGGACGGGGAATTTCCCCCGGGGGGAGATAAGTGATATGTGAATTATACGCGCCGCTGGTATGGGAAAGTCTATTGGGGGGCCCAGGGCCCGCCCCCCCCCCCGTCAACCCCGGGAATAAAATTGGCCCGGGGGGTAATTTCGCCATGCAAATAAAAGCCGGGGTTTGAACATTTGCCCAAAAGTCTTTTTGGGGGGTTAATTCATCCGCCGTGCTGCACATTTGTATCCAGTTTTGTCAATGCTCTTTTAGCTGAAGGGCGTCTATAGTTGACAAAATGTAAACAAACTTCTCATCTTAGAAAAAGGTTTTTTTTCAGGTAAGCGCTTTTAAAAGTAAAAAATTTTTTTTACTCATTCACAGCAAACAATAAACCGGTGAAAATAGTTAAAGGGAAAGTAAAATAATTTTTTGCCCCCCGGCCAGTGCAATGAACCCAAAACTTGGGGCCTTTATGCCTTTTTTCAAGTTTTTCCCTTTTCCCTATCCGGGTTTGGGAAAATATAATGTTTTTTCTTTTTCCTATAATACAGCTTCTTTAAAAAGAGAAAAATGTTAAAAAAAATAACCAGTTATGGGGCATGTTTTGGTGGGGGGAAGGGTGGGGGGTTGGAATAATGGTTGGGGAACTCTTAAAAAAACCTTTATTATATTGGGGTTTTAAAAAAAGCGTTTTGGTTTTAGGAAAAAAAGGGGAAAATGTAATAAAAGGGCTTGTATCGAGGTGTGAGGAGGTGCTTAGAGTGTGAGATAGAAGGTATTTTTTTGGGGAAAGTTTTAAAAGTTGGATGGGGAAACTGTGAGTTTGAGAAAAAATGTAGGGGCAGAAAATGGGATAGGGTTTGCAAAAATTAAAAGTGTGAATTTTGAATACGGCTCTTTGTGAAATGGGCAGCCACTGGAGGGACTGACAGAAAGGGGTTTTTCATTAGAGGGAAAAGGGGGGGTAAAGGTAGGGGAAAAATTCATTAAAGGTTCAAAATAGACTGGGGAGGTTTTAGGTCCTGGGCCCCCCCCAGAATTGAAATGCATAATGTTTCAAAATAAAAAAATCAGTAGCAGCAAATCCATGTCAAATTGTGCATATTTTGTTGCATATTTGATGATACAGACTTTGATGCAAATTAAGTAACTAAAAATGTCAATGTATTTTAAGTTATTAGCTGTAAAATTAGAGACAATACAAACAAATGTACGGACCTCGGGGTTTGGTTTCCCTTTAAATTTAAACTTTGTACATAATGAAGGTTTAACTTTTTAAAGCAAGTTTGCACCCAACACTAATTAGTGGATATAGTGGTGTATCCTTCCTTGGCTGAACTCAGCTAATTAGGAACTCTATTAATAAGTTATAAATAACTGCTAAACACGGCTTCATAACTAAAGTGCTATAAAAATATAATTTGGTGACAGAAAACAAGACATTAATCTGACATTCTGATCCATCAGAAACAGGACTTAATCACTTTGCGATGACAAATATCTTTGGTGAAAAACACACATTTAATAAAAAAATAGGATACACTGGCTCCTGAATCCATGGAACCAAATAATAGCACCAAATCAAAAAGAGAGACAACAGCAGGGATTGTAGAAAAATATTTAATCATTTTTTTTTCTGCATAAAAAGTGTAATGTTTTGACTCCAGATGGAGTCTTTATCAAGCAAGACTCTGTCTGGAGTCAACACATTGTACTTTTATGGAGTAATAAATTAAATTGAAAATTTTTTAAAACCCCCCGGATAAAATTGTCTGTTTTTTTTTTAATTCGTATCTTTTGATTTGTTGAATACAACGGAAATGCCCCCACTGAAAAGAACTTAAAAAATGGATGAAAATTAAGGCAATACAATTCATTTAAACAAATATATAAGAAAAATCAGAAATATAACAGAATAATTAGTCTATGTTCACACGGCTTATTTGGACGCTGATTTTTCAGCGACTAAAACAGCATCAAAACCTCACATGAAACGCGCGCCTTCACAAGAGGTTTTAGATACGTTAATTGCCACGTTTTAGACACGTTTTTGGGTGAGGATTTGAGTGAGGTTTTCAACACTGTTTTCACACATACAAATCAATAGCCAGGGCAAAAACTGTGCCAAAAAACACTCCAAAAAACGCATCAAAAAACGCAACAAGAAATGCGTCTAAATGTTTATAATACATGGATGTAACTATAGCTCAAGCAGCTGCTATGGGGCTGGAGGTTGAGGGAACAAAGTCAGGTAGAATAACATTGTCCATTATTTTAGAAAACAAGTTGGAGGTTTCCTTCTTTCATTTATATGGCACTATTCAAGATACCATTAATGATGGGTAATTATGTGGTTTAAGTGCCTTGTCATTAGATCATAGGGGCACATCTCATTTTAGTATAGAGCCCTATGAATTCTAGTTACACCCTGCATATACTAATAAAAAACACACCTACACAAAGTACATTTGTGGGACTTCAGAAGAGCCAAAAGGAGTCACACATTTCCTGGCATCCAGGCTCCCCTAAAATGACCTTTTAAGTAGTAGTGGAGAAAAGGCAAGTATCTACATGTAATGTGACTGGCTCTTAAAAAAAAGTTTAGAAAAGGGCCCTCTGCCCCAATAGTTCAGCCTGACGGCATGACAGAGATCAAGGGAACTTGTACTGGTAATATTTTAACTACAGTTGAAAATTCCTAATATACCAATTACCAAATATTCAGTTTTTTTAAAATTTAGGGGTAACTGGTAACTGGGGGTTAAAAAATCCCCCTGTTTTTGCCAGCCAAAAAATTACTTTACTTACCGGGCCCCATTTTTTTTTTTTTTTTTGGGCCTTTTTCATTAGAAATTTAAGGGCCCCTCAAACTAAAATTGTTTTTCTATTTCTGTCAAAAATTTTTTTCTGACCCCAAGCAAAAGGATAGCAGGTTCAAGGACTTCCAAAGCCCCCCCATAACAAAATTTAAAAAAAAAACCACTCCGTCTTTGGGGACATTCCCCTTTGGTTTTTTTTCACTATGCCTTTCCAAAATTTCCCCCCCGATTTATCTTCACCGAAGAATTGCTTATGGTCAAAAACCCGGAAACACGAAACAAGTGCCCATTTTGTTTGTTATTGATGCTTTTTTTTTTCTTGAAAGGAAAGTTTTAATTGGGCAGTTGTATCTCATTAGTTCAGATATTTTCAAAGGTTCATCTTTTGACTCATGTGCTGAACCAGTATAGCAATGTGGGGGCCATGAGCCACTGCTCGTCCGGCTCTGTCACATACCACGTATACAGAGAATATGTGCACAAACAGAGCAGAATTTATCTTGATATCATAGCTTCCTTTGTATCTGTTCTTAGATAACAACAAATGCCATTAAAAAGCATTGAAAAGGTTGAGATAACATTCTGTGTTGTGATACCATGCTGTGCTGTCTGTCAAGTTTATCTTTGCTACATCTCTATGGTATGTGATGGAGCATACCAAGCCTTTTTTCTCATGGATTTGTATGGAATCAAAGACATATAGAGGTAACAGAGATCCTATTAACCTTTGTTGTAACTCTATTATGGCTCTGTACAACATTATATGGCCATATTCAGTAGCCTTAAAGGAATAAAAACTGGAAATTCAGGCCAATATTATGGTTCTCTCTCTGCCTTCAAGGTGTCTTGCCTTTACGAGCCATTCCAGACTGACATAGGAAATACTACAGCTGTTAGCAGTATCATGTAGCAACAATATGATAACTCATCAGTGCAGTTAGTGCCAGCTGGAAAGAAAGAGAATGAAGTCTCAGGGTACGGCCACAGGCATAGATAAAATACTGGTCGGATTCTGATTAAAGCATCCGACCAGTATTTTATCACCTTTTGAAAAGAAGGGGACAGTTTCTGTTCATGGTTTGTGGATTCGGCCATCCCCCTTAACCATTGAACAGTATCGCTTCCATCCAAAAAACGGGCGGAAGGTTTTGCATGTTTCAAGTTTTTTTGACGGTTTTTGGATTTTAAATCTGACCGTCAGAAAATCTGAACTGTGGATACTGCAGGTCCTATTGAAGTCTATGGGGATGGCTTATAGTCGGTTTCCAGACAGTTTTCAAATCTGAAAACTGCCTGAAAAACCGACTGAAAAACCATGTCGTGTGGATGCACTCTTAGCCCGGACATCATGTTTATGTGAAATGTTATCCATGTGATGTTTGTCCCTACTATGGATTTTAAAGATTTGGAGAAATAAAGAAGAATATACTTTACCATAACTAAGAGTTGAAGCTGGCATTTATCCATGGTTCTACCCTTAGGGGCCGTTCACACGGCTTATTTCGACGCGGATTGGCGCCGTTCTACGCGCCGGATTTGCGCTGCAGTACGGCGCCAATCCATCGCAGTAATTACAGTAATCCACTGTTCTCTATGAGAACTGTGGATTCTCTGTCGTCTCCTCCCGCTCGGCGAATCCGCCGGGCGGGGAGAAAGTCACTTGCATATTATCCAGACGCAATACGCGCCGTGGATAATGCAAGTCTATGGGGCCGGCGGGCCACGCCCCCGCCCCGCGCCCGCACCCGCCCCTTATTCAAGTCGGAATTGCGAGCGCAATCCGGCTCGCAATTACGGCTTGAATAAGCCGTGTGAACACGGGCTTAGTGTGAATCCAGACAATGGCTTTTTGTGTATTATCACTGAAAAAACTTAATTTCCTCATTGAAAAATCTGTTTTTAGTGAGGAAATGCCCCGGACTGCCCAAGACAGATTAATGCCTTGTATATTTTATTATTATCAGTACACATGTGCCGATAATACGCGTGTAAACTCAGCGTCAACGGAATGACGATGCTAATTTTACATAGGGTGCAGTGTTAAGCACTTTACAGTCGATGCTGATTCTGGATGTGGAATCAGCATCCAAACCCATTGTGTGAACATTCTCTTAGTTTGTTGCTAATTTAATGATAAAATGTATTAAAGGAAAATGAAATACAGTGGTGCGAAAAAGTATTTACCCCCTTCCTGATTTCTTAATTGTTTGGATATTTGTCAAACTTAGTTGTTTCAGATCACCAAGCAAATTTAAATATTAGACAAATATAACACACGTAAACACAAAATGCAGTTTTTAAATGAAGATCTTTATTGTTAAGTGAAAACACAATCAAAACCTAAAGGGCCCTGTGTGAAAAAGTAATTCCCCCACCGCTTAAAACATTAATTAACTATATTTTCTCACATCTTTGGGAAGCTGAGTTCAATTTTCCTCGTCTCACCAAGCCTGATTACTGCCACTACTGTTCTCAAGCAAGGAAGCACTTAAATAGGACCTGCCTGACAAAGTGAAGTAGACCAAAGATATCCTAAGAAGCTACTGTAGACATCATAGGGAGATCCAAAGAAATTCGGGAACAAATGAGAAACAAAGTCATTGAGATCTATCGGTCTGGGAAAGCTTATAAAGCCATCTCTAAAGCTTTGGGACTCAATACAAGCACAGTGAGATCCATTATCCACACATGGAGAAAACATGGAACTGTGGAGAACCTTCCCAGGAGTAGCCGTCCATCCAAAATTACCCCAAGAGCGCAGCGAAGACTCATCCAAGAGGCCACAAAACACCCCACAACAACATCCAAGAACTGCAGGCCTCACTTGCCTCAATTAAGGTCCGTGTTCATGACTCCACCTTAAGAAAGAGACTGTGCAAAAATGGTAACATGGCAGATATCTAAAACAAAAAAATACTGCTGAGCAAAAAGAACATAAAGGCTCGGCATAGTTTTATCTTGGCATAGTTAATATCTTGATGATCCCCAAGACTTTTGGGAGAAGATTCTGTGACTGATGAGACAAAGGTTGAACTTTTTGGAAGGTGTAAGTCCCATTACATCTGGCGAAGAAGCTACACAGCATCTCAGAAAAGGAACATCATACCAACACTAAAACATGTCTAAACCTCTTGCCAAGTTGATGCACATCTTCTCCAAATCACAAAAAGCAGAAGAGATATATTTTTTTATTATTCAGGACCACTATGAAGCTAATCTCAAAGCATTAATGCATGTACCATTTTTAGCCTTGGTTCATACCTTTGTTGGAGGTTCTATCTGGAGGCTCCATTGCAGATTCTGTCACAATTAATGAAAAAAAAACCCTATTTTTTTTTTCCAATTAAAATGATAGACACCACAGTGAGAATCTCACATGGTCCGTCAGGTGCTGTTGGGGGTCTGCATGAAAGAGATCCAGTTCCACATCTGCGACAGAGGCTCCAAATGGATCCTCAGAAGCAGATATAAACCAAGCCTTTCAGATGTGTAATGTACAAATCTGCATTGCGATGCTCAAAAAAATCTATTGGCCTGTAGTGTACTTTCATATGCCCGATTCAGTGCAAAGGTGCAAGGATAATATAGTTACATACAGGTTTTATGGTCCTATCTTCAAGTCCTCTACTTTCAAATGTATACATTCGAAATACAAAAGAAGATCAATGTGGTGTGCCGTATCAGACACCATATAACGGAGTTATTGTATCTAAAAGCATCACTCAAAGAGTATCTCCATAATACAGAGGCACTTGTAGCACAGGATTCTGTGCATCTGAACAGCTTTTGTGCAGGCACACGAGGCCTCGAGCTGAGAGGTCTGTTCTTCTATATCGCTGTAAGTGTTTTTAGTGATGAGAGTGGATTAGGGAAAGGTAAGGAAGTTTGGATTCACATGAGAGCACACGATTCATATTTCTAGTTGTCATATGTCATGTAGTAGAGCTTTTAGTAGCCTGTTAACTATAATTATGAACTGAGATTGTTACATAGAACTCATTTTACTCCACTGGAAAATGTAATCATTCATCCGGTACTTTCAACATGTTCTTCAATTGTCTGGATAACGTATAAAATTTTAACATACCAAACCACAACTCCATTGTACAATCAATGGACAAGCAAAATGCCCAGAACAATGATGACGATTGTGGCCGTCATCCTTCCAGCATAGAGTCTTTTCAATGTGACATCAGACGCAGTCAGAACAGATTTGCTCTAGATGAAATTCTGTGGTCGTCTAAAGTGATAATTACATCGCCTCTGGACTGACAATAAAGCAAGATGTTATTAACTTATAACAACTCCATCCTGCCCCGCTGTGCCTGTTTTATTGAATTAGGAAGATTAATGAACACAATAAAAGAACGATACGGTCCTGCAAGGAACAGCTGAGTGAGTGATCTAGTACAAAAATGTCACTCCTGAAAACAGCAGATTTATGTTATTTTCCTCTGGAATTTAAAGGGCTTCTCTGGTTTATTTTTATTTAATACATTTAAAGGGGTTTTGCCACTAAGTAAAATTGACATGGGAAGCTTGCAAATGAAATAACAAACATTTTCACTATTCATTATTATTAAAAATTCTGCACCGTTTTTGTTTTAGCTGCTCCTTTAGTGATCCATTGTTTACAGCTCGTCTCCAGGGGATACGACCAGGGCTGAGAGCTCCTCAGTCCTGGTCGCACATGCTCAGACATCACCTCTCTTCTCAGGCAGCTACTGAGTTCAAACCCCAGGTGCTGTCACTCTACTCCCGTCCTCTGTACGCCTTAGTAATTAGTCAAACAGTTCAAATAAATAAAAAAGAAACCTCAATGAGGTTTGTGCAGTGATAAAGAGAAAAAAAAATAAATCAACACAGGTTTGGTTCCTGCAGGGATTTGAACCTAGGACCCTTGTGCTGTGAACCAAAAACTTTACCTCTGAGCTACTCAATATGCTTTACATAAATAGACCTTTTTTGACTAGAGAGAGGAAAGGCCTGGCGATGTCATCCTGCTGGGTCACATGATATGTAATTCAAACAAATCACACACGCTCTCTTCTGAGCACACAGAGCCAAAGATAAGGATGCAGGAGGTATGAAATGAGATCGTGGCAAAATCCCTTTAAGATACTGCTTCTCCAATAAAATAAAAAGTGTATATTCATCTCACCACTCACTGATGTTACAGCATTGACGCTGCCAGTGGTGTCTTTCCGCTCGTCTGTTTACATCCCATTGCTGAAGTCACATGTTCTTGTCTGACATCACCACTATTCACTTCCAATCAGTGATGTCAGGCAATGGCACTTTACCACTACAGCTAATCAGCAGCTGCAACACTCATGAGCCGATTCAAGCAAGCATAAACAGAATGCCAGAGAGACACTGGAACAGGAGCAGGGTTTTTTTTCTACTTTATTGGTGTAGCAGTATCTTGAATTTACTAAATAAAAACAAAGTAGAAAAATATGGCATATGACTGAATTATGGTGGAACACAAAGCCTGTATATGCAACAGAATTAATCCACCTGAGAAATGTGCAAAAACTTTTGCCATGTGCCAGAGCCTTAAACAGGTTGTCTCACTTCATTGATTGATCTTCCCTCAGTCCTGTTTCCTCAGTTTCATTTTTGAATTCAGGGGTGTGTTTACTGGCTTCACTGACTTCTACTGGCCTGCAGTGACACCAGGTCTGTAGCTATAGCGACCAGCGCTGACAGCCTATCAGGACAAATTAAACAGGTCTGTAGCTATAGCGACCTGAGGAGCAGCCCATACAAGAGGGGGTATCTTAGAAAAGGTAGGACACTGTTAATGGACACATATTGCAAAGTGACTTGTTTTTGCAAGATCTTTAACATAAAAAGCAAGGGGTTCTAGTGAGACAACCGCTTTAAATGGTTCATTATTACGCTTGCTTCACTTAGTGCTTGGCCTAACATGTTTTTTTTTGTAACGACTAAGGGTAGGAATACACAAAGTGGAGTCAGAGCGGCCATGACATAAATGAGAACCACTCTGGCATCCAGCACAAGTGATTTCTAATAAGCTTAATAACTATCTGCTGGGTTTTGCAGGTGAACAACTGAAAATCTGTGCTGCAATTTAGGGTATGTCCACACGATGTATTGTGGTGCGTACAGTGCGCGCTGCAGTACATCGTGTGTTTCGGGAGCTCGCATTAGTACGCGCGTACTCCCCGGCGCAGGAGGGGCCGGAAGCCCTCTGGCTCCATTGACATTACTCACAGCGCGTATTCGCCGCAAATAATTGACATGTTGCTTATCTCGCAGCGCGTAAAATACGATCGTATTGTACGAGCCGGGAGAGGAGGCGTAATCCATGGTTCTCTATGAAAACTATGGATTACCATAATTTCGGCGCACATCTCGCCCATATTAGAGCGCAAATACGCGGCGAAACGCGCGCCGAAATTACGCCGCGTGAACATACCCTTACAATCACTGTTCATCAGTGTTCACTACTTGTTAAATAGTCTCCAAAAAAAGGGAATCTAGCAAGAGAACAAAGAGTGACTTTTAATCACTACTTGTTAAGGACCATGGGATGCTTGCATGTTCGCCCGTGGTCACTTATTAAGTTAATTTAAAAAAATCACTAATGCAGAGTGCCCGAGTGCTTTACTTACAATGTTGAGAAAATTTGTAAACTAATAAATAAAAAACAATGATAATTAACACTATGTCATCTTTAAAAACGTAAAAACTGAAACTGCTTATGTAAAATACATTCCTGATTTTCCGAGCCAAACTATACATTTTTAGTTTTTATAGTATGGAGAACAACTGATGTTGGTTCTGCACATTCAAAAAACTTTTTTGAAAAGAATGAGCGTAGGTGCACACTGGTGTGGCAGAAATATACAAACACAATCCAATATCCAATAATCCGATATTGGATTATGATTGACCTGGGACATGCAAAGCAGCCATCAATAACCTGCTAAGATGTATGATTATAGAATACTTTAACTGGCTTCATCAAGCTTTTTTTTTATTTAAAGTGGTTGTCTCACCATGCTGTTTTGCAGACCACAGGCAGCTTTCAGGCTCCCACTTCCTATTCGGGCTGTGGTTGGGTCTACAGCAGTAACTGACATATCAACTCTGCTGTTCCTAGCTGATCCTGTTACAGTGACATAACTGCTGGAGGTTTGTAAACTGTAGTGCACAAGGCTACAGAGCTCTAAAAGGTTAAAGCTTGTCAGTAAGTAATGTAAACAAGCTTCCATTTTTAACGGGGTTCGCCGGGACTATTTTATTTGTTATAACTGTAACTTTGTAATTCATACTTATTAATCTCCTGCAAACTATGGGACATTCATTATGCACATGGCGTCAATTAACATTTTGTCTTCACTCAGTAGGTGTGCTTCAAAGACAGACTTAGCTCAGGAACACTCCTTTGTGTTAGTGGGTGTCACCTGAGCAGAAAATGATCTGGCTGAATTCACTCTTGCCAGCCTGTAGTTTGAAAGTGAATAGGAGTAATTACAGGGGGAACTGTTTGTTAATCTTTGGGTCCTGCTGACAGGACTTACTAACAATAATGACAGCAGAGGACAGCGGTTCAGAGCTGGGTGGTTGTGTACTGGTGTCATGAAAATGATGACTGCAGCTCTGTACAGTTTACATAGTGACTTATGAGTCCTAGATATCATCATTATCATGACAGCAAGTACAGATCAGGCGGAATTACACACTGTCAGCACATAGCCCATAGCAGTGATACAGTAACTGTGGAGGCAATACAGTCTGGAAGGTGTAGGAAAGAGATGCTGGAGAATTACTGACCCGCCCACCAGCAGGAAGTTTCACGGCAAAAAGTGGATTTTGTGATAGATGAATAAGGAGGCAAAAAGAAACACATGAAGGTAGTGGGATATCCTTACTTTTCTATATAAATGCTGTTTATAGTGTTCTATGAAGTTTTTAAACTCCAGGATAACACCTTTAAAGCTAAGGAACAGAGTAGAGAGTGACATCCCCATCCTGACCATTGCTATAGCCTGTAAGA
>JAODAL010075263.1:0-14063 GCA_025379985.1 Phyllomedusa bahiana
CTATTTCCCGCTATCACATAACCCTTATATCACAAGAGCTCGCTCTTCCTCTTTCATAAAACCCCTTTTTATATACAGGGTCAGCTTCTTCCTCTTTTTTTTACCCTATTAAACAGGCTCAGTTCTCTCCTCTATAAAATACCCTGTAATAAAAAGGGTCGTCCTCTCCTTTACAATAACCCTTAATCGAGCTCAGGTTTCCCCCTTTTTAAATATACCTATATATATAACAGAGTCCCCTCCTTCCCTTATCATATAACCTATATATCGCAGAGCTAGCCCTGCCCCCTCTACAATAACCCTTATAACCCACAGAGCTCAGTTCTCTCCCTCTATCACATCCTGCTCCCCGTCAGCTAAACCACCTGATAGGTTTCCCTTTTTAAAGAGGTTTTTCATCTCAGTTCATTTCAGTTTTATTTCTGGGTACAGCTATGGTTGCACCCAACTGTTTGGAACCCTATTGAAATGAGTGAAAAGAAACCCACACAACCCGGCAACTTCTTCATTCTGCACAGGAGTTTCAGGGTTGTTCTAAGTAGGTACTAGTTCCAGAGGGGGAAGCCATCAGACTTTATGGAAAGTTTAGAAAATGTGGCATAAATATGTGGATGGGAAAAACTTTTTTTAAAGAGCATTTTTAAATTTTTTGTTTTTCATCATTTTAAAAAGCCATCTTTTCTTTTTTTTTTTCCTTTTTGTGTAAATGGTTGTTTTTTAAATACCCTATTTTTTTTTTTTTTTAACTTTCCTGAAGGGAGGGGAAAAAAACAAAAACAAAAAACACAAAAAAAATGGGATATTATTTATCAAAAACAAAACCCAAAAGGGCCCATACTTACAGCTCAATGGCTGGACTTAGATGAACCCAGTAAGGCAACACAACCCTGTGCTATTGGGAAAAAGAAAAAATATGTGCAGATAATAATGGCGATGCTCACACCCCCCTCCACTAGGAGAACAAAGAATAACAAAAAAAACATTGAATAAGTCACTTCACAGCGTATACAAAAAACAGTTAATACATGGGGGACTGCAAAAATGAAAGAATACGGACAAAAACCACCCATGCCACCATGCATGGGGGGGGTGGTTTTTGGTATTAAAATTTGCATATTTTTTTAATTTGTACAAAGGGGTGCCATTTTTTACAGATAGTGTGGTGCACCCATATGACTTACCTTAGACGCCTCTACTTTTTCGATTGGGGGCAAGCATGATATGAGGAACCTTGACGTGGTTTGCGATCTTCAAAATATTAATATAGTGGTTTGAATCAACAAATACCTCATATTTGATATTTTTCTAGTTTCATTTTGTGCCCAAAATACTGGGGAGAATAAGTGTCAGTATTTTTTGTTCGACACCCGAAATGTTGGGCAGCCCGCCCCAAACGAATAGTGGGTGTATGGGGTAAGCCAGCATGGGCACCACAGTATCTGTTATATGGGACCCTCTTGTATCCCTTATGTGCAGTTTTTTTGCAGATTTTTTATTTTTTTTGGTTTTTGCCCTTGGATTAGTGTGTGAGGTTTTTCTATTAATTTTGCACCTATTAATATTTTCCCAAATAAAAAGGGGCGTTTGCGTCCACTGGGTTCGTTTATAGTTCAGCCATTGAGCTTAGGTTGACCTTTTTGGTTGTTTTTTGATGGAAAAAAAAGACGTTCCCTCATTGTTTTTGCATTTATAAGTTATTTTTGTTCATTTTGCGGCATAAATTACATGTAGCCTTTATACTGTAAATCAGTATAATTATCGTCATACTACATATATATATGTTTTAACTACTTAGCTAGTTTTGCACAATAATAATGCATTTCATGAAAAAAAAGTATTTTGCGCATTTACATTATTATAATTTAACATTGTTGTAGGTGCATGTAGGCTGGTTGATAATCAATGCAATAGTTAGCATACCTTGTTTATGCTATTATGTTACAGGGATCAGCAGCCTCAGAAGCTGTACCCATGTGATCGCTGTACTGTAAAAGTACATCAAGATATGCTAAATAACTTAGCAATATAGTGGACTATTACATCAAGGAGCTGGAAGGATTTAAGGGAATAAAGGGTTATTATTAAATGACTGCTAGCAGAGATCCTGAAGACTGCAAAGTATGTATACAAAAAAATTTTTTTTCCATTTGAAAATACCTTTATGCAGCAATATCTGTGTATTAGAACCCACTTTGTTCTTTTTGGGTTTTGAAGGGCATTGGCAATAAGCTGTGATCACAGAAAACATCTGCACTCTGTATGTAAACCCAGCATAAATGTAGCACGTAGATGCCTAATTACAGTACTGCCAAGTTAAAAATATTTTAAACATACAGTGATCTTTCCTGGGCTATTGTAACTTGAAAGTACATTCAACATACAGTCTTAAAGATGGCCGATTTGGGTTAAAGATCCAACTAATTATTATGGACATTTCACTGATAAAAAAACCTTTACAACTAAACTGCATGCGCTCATTTGGCAGTCTAGTAGTGCCTCTCTACAGTGCACTACTATATTAATGACAGAATTTACTATATTACAGCAATGTGAAACCAGCTGGTACCCTGTTTCTGTATGGTTTGGTACAGAAATAAAGATCATACCTGTATGCCTTGAAGAGATAATTTTGCTGGAAGTGGTCGAGCAGGCACATTCTTCTGGACAAGCTGGGGTGGATGTTGCGGCTGGTGGTGGATGCTGTGCTCAAGGGTTTCAAGTATTCCTACTGGATAGCTAATGTCAGCTGTTTGATAACAATGTGATCTCTGTGGTTTC
Source organism: Phyllomedusa bahiana (assembly GCA_025379985.1). NCBI lineage: Eukaryota > Metazoa > Chordata > Amphibia > Anura > Hylidae > Phyllomedusa > Phyllomedusa bahiana. The sequence continues at coordinate 2,779 of JAODAL010075263.1, forward strand.
CCATCCTGCAAATGACAGTTATTGAATGCCAACTTTACATTTAGATGATACAGGAGCATACTTAGAATGAAAGGAGTTTTCTAAGATTTTGATATTTTTGGCCTATCATCATCATAGGCCATCGACATGAGATCAGTGGTGGTCCAACTCTTGGCACTAAAGCCTATGTGAAAGATGCATCAAATAATCAACATGAGCCAAAAGGCAAAGGTAGGCAAATGCTCACCAGAAGTCGCAGATAGGACCTTCATGCAACCAGCTGTATTGCACTCTTCATTAGCGCTTTGGCGTCCTGGCCCTCAGTCAGAAGCCCCGATACAGGATAAATACACCAAACGGATAAATGGACCCAGCGATGAAGTAAATGAAGTGCTTTATTTTAACAATTCCAATCCACCAGTCAGAGGGTGCAGGGGGGATAGAAACCGACGCGTTTTCGGGCTCTCGTATAGCCCGTGTTCAAAGGTTTACATAATGTTTAAACACCGTGCCATTTTAAATAGGTGAGGGAAGACATAGGGGGTGTGTTCACACTATACATACGTCATTTCCTTTATACATTACAAACACGTTAAAACATTTAAATGCGTATCAATGTATCAATGCACTCCGGGTCAGATTTAACATATAATATAAAAAGGGCTAAAAGTGAGTGCCGGGATGGAGCAATGTATATCAATATATGCGGGTCAGTTTTTCCTTTCTTAAATGTTTATTTGGATAAAGGAATTATACCCCGGGGGTTTACCCCTAAAAAAACTGCCTCTTTTTTTATATACGGGGAAATTTCTGACTCAATGGAACAAGCTTTGTCGGAGTGTTCAATTCTTTGTCCAGTTAATCATAGATTTTAAAACAAAAAAACTGGAAGTATACAAAATCAGATAGAAAACTCAGATAAAGTTTCAGATACATCAAGAAATAGAATTATAAGCATTTTAAAGGAAAAAATTTAAAAAAAAACTGGGAAAAACGGGAAACCCATTTTTAGGGAAACAAAAAAAAAAAAAATTCTTGGGACTTTGAGTTTATGAAAAAGAAAAGATATGCGGAGATTGAGGAAGCTAGATCCATATTGAAACAAACATGATATAGAAAAATAGAAAAATTTGTTTTTCGGACGTTAAAACATACTCTTGGGGAACCCGGATTGGGAATTTTTTTCAAAAAAGGGGTTTAACTATAAAGTAAAATAGCAAATAAAGTAAAAATACACAAAATCAAAAAAAGGGTAAAGGCCCCAAGAAAAAAAAACGTGAAGAAGAGAGGGGGAAAGGAAACTTGAAAAAAAGCAAAGAAACAAAGGGGAACAATAAGGGAAAAAAATTTAAATATATTTCAAGTTCTCCAAATGGGGAAACCATTAACAAATGTCTAGTCCCCCCCCGACACCCTTACCCCTCCCAACAAAAGTCCTCAATAAAGGGCTTAACTTCTCCCAAAAATATTTTTTATTTTTCCCATCCCATTTTGGACTTTAAAAATTTTTTTAGATTACTGACAGTCAAAAACATTTCAGGGATAAAAATGGCCACTGAAGAATATGCGGAAAAACCCGGGCAACAATGGAAGGTTCCGATATTAATGAGTTTGAGATTTACTTTTAATAAACAACTGTCTCCCCTTGTTTTAACAGATTTAAAAACCTAACAAGGAAAATAACCGCAGTTGAATGCCCCGCCTCGACCGTAAGAGCCCATACTTTTATCCATTTAAAAGGCTAGAGGGGAAGAAATGAATGCTTCCAATTAATAGGAGAGATTTGAAAATTCTCAGCAAACAACAACAAAAAAATAAAAAATGAAAATATAATTAATGTCTAAGAAATACGTGCCCTAACCTTTAAAACGAACAAAAACATATAAAAAAAAAGGGGGGTGGGGGGGGGGCTCTACGGTCGTGATGGACTCTGACGTATTACAAATGGGTTTATGTCATCCTTGAGAGCAACAACATATCGCAATTAACAACAAATCCTATTAGAAAAATACAATCAAAACTTTCAAAGTTTTCAGGAGGGTTTGCTTTGGGTCCCTTTTAAATTTAAAAGTAAAAAATATTTGGAAAAAAAATAACCCAAAAACACCCATTTTTTATGGTGTCCCTAAGCACAAAAACTACATTTCCACCCCAGTTGCGACCTATAGTGTCCAGCTGTGGAGCATAGTGAGAATTTAAAATTTAAGGGATAGACGGCATTCCAACCCTTATTTTTGGTCTTCCGGCTACCTTGGGATAGTCTAATGCTAAAAATTTTCCGAGAATTTAAATGGTTTCCGAGTATTTTTGGTTAGTCTTGTGTGACAACCTTTACTCCATAACCACAACCCCGGGGAGTAGATACAGTTAAATTTTGCACAAAAAAAAATTTTTAAATCGGGAAAGGGTCTACAAATTTTTATCTGAATGTATAAAATTTTCTATTTTCCACAATTTTTTTAAAATTTGATGTATTTTTATTTACAACTTCTGGGGGGCCCAATGGGGGCTCCCGATTCCCACAGGGCAACCTCTTTATGGCTTGGGGGGAACACCAAAAAACTACAATGTGGGAATCCCTTTTGGGGGTTCCCTAGTCTATTATGGGCCTAAAAAGCGACCTCTTTTGTCGGGGGTCTGATGTGGGTCCATACCAGAATTTATCCTGTACTTAATAATAATGACTTTAAATCTAAATTTTACCCATACGTAGATACTACAAGCATACCTTCTTGATATATTACTCCTGGAGATCCAGAGAATAACAAGTCGTCAAAATTTTTTAAATAGGAAACCCACTAGGGGCAATACTTTTTCGAGGAATGTGCCCCCCCTACCACACTATTGATTTACCCCACTGGGGATTTATTACCGTGCACGAGGGCATGCACAGAAAGGAATGTTTTTAAAGAACAAGTCAACTTTATAGACAATAGATTACGGCTGAGAGGATATAGCAAAAAACAAAGTCCGAGCGAAAAACAAAATCAGGTAAAAAAGGAGTCCTTGTGTGTATAATGACATACCAGCAAAAATAAAAATTTGGGACAGTATGTTCTATCACCTATAGCCCGGAGTTTAATTCCATTTAAAAAAATATTTTATAAAAATATTTCCCCTTTTAGACAGGATGAAAAACTCCTGGGCCGAAACCCTTTTGATGGGAATACACTTGTGGCTAAACCAAAAAAAACCATAGGTCTGAAAAAAACTCCCATATTTTTCCTTTGCCCAAACTAAAGAAAACTGGGTTTCCTTGAAAGGTTTCTTTACGTGTAAAAAGAAAAGATGTAATATTTTTAAATCACAATGAAACAAACACCTTTTTAAAAAAAACAAGGAGGCAACAGACAATACAGTAAAGGAAATTTATTAACTGGATACCGCCATGGGATCTATGCAATCCCTTGTACCTCTTGTGTAAAATTTATATTGGCAGAGCTCCGTAGTTTAAAACCCCCTAAAAAAACATTTATATAAACCAAAAAACCAGTGTCCCATTCGGGGCGCAAACTTTTTAGATATAAGCTGGCTCACAGATGCCCACGATTTTGGGGGTAGAGAAGGTAGGGTCCCCAAAACGGGGCGGGTTGGGACGCCTAGTTTTCGTAGGCGAGGGGATTTTGGTATTGGCTAGACACTAGACCCCAACGGGCTTAATTATAGAAATGATCTGCCTGCATATATTTATAACAGTTGCTCCCCTCCTCATCTCCTTATAGCCCTATCTTTTTGTATATGTTAATATCGACCCGGGGTGTCATTGATACATTGATACGCATTTAGTTTTTAACTTTTTTAAAGTTAAGGGAAAGAGTATGTATGTGGAACCACCCCCCATTCTTCCTCACTTATTTAAAGGCATGGTGTTTAAACATATGTGACCGTTGAACAAGGGTATACGAGAGCCCAAAGCTCGGTTTCTATCCCCCCCCACCCCCTGTGGGGGATTGGGAAATTTTTAAAATAAACACTTCATTTTCTTCATCGCTGGTCCTTTATCCGTTTGGTGATTTTTCCTTTGAAAGAGGGGGGTTTTCAATTTTGTAATCCTTAAAGTCCTTGCACTATTGTAGTGTTGTAAATTTATTATTATATATATATATTTATATATATTTATTAGCTTACCTGAATTTTAAGCAATTCCCCTAAAAAAAAAACTTTGCAATAATCTTATAGAAAATACCTCTATTTGTCAACCCCTCACCTCATGCAACAGATTTTTAATTTTAATGAGGCATCAGGTTACAGTTGCTGCCCATAAATCTTGGAAGGGGAAGTATTTTTCCGCCTCCCTAATGAAATAAACCTTTTCCTGCTCATTACGCTGTATTTGTTACCCTTGGGTGCTTCCTTCCGAGGGTGTGCTACAGAGAAATAGCGAAGCCACATCTCCTTCTCTGTGTGCTGTGGAGGAAGCAAGGGGTAGAAGGAAAATAGCATGATAACTGAATTAAGATATATTACAAAGTTTGTATCTTCACCTGCACTAATGTATTCAGAGGCAATTTTTGGTGAACTTTCCTTTGGGAGAAGTTAGATTAAAAAGAACATTCAAACTCATAGGATGTTAAAAACCCTTTTTAATACAAATTAAATCATGCCAGTAAAATTAACTTTGGGGGAAAAGTTCCAAAAATTTTTGGGCCAAAAAACCACAGCATGCCTATAATCCACAGCAGATATATTAAACTACATTCAAATAGTGAATGGGGTTTGGTAAACCCTTAGCATATGTATAGTATTGTGTGCAGTTTATTCATATTGTGGTTTTTGCTTTGAGTTTTGAATATAATCAGATTAAAATTCCATGTTATAAGGATTGCAGTGATTGTTTTCATCAGTGGATTGGTTTCCACTGTGTTGGCTGCCTTGGTCTTAAACAATTCCCCCCCCCCCCCCTTTTAAACTGCCTGTAGTACAATTAGCAATATGGCACATATAAAATCCATTTGACTGCATACATAATTCTACCAGTACTTTTAGTTGATTTTTATAGAACACCACATGGATGTTACATGACACAGAAGAAATAAGCATGGAGCTCACATTCACCTCCCGGACCTGTGAGGACTTGTTCAGCAGTTGTTTGCACAGCTTTGTGTTATATTCTTGATTAGCTTCATTTGAGCGGCCAGTTCTTGATGGACTTGCTGACCTGCAATATAAATAATTGAATACAACACAGAAGAGCTTCACTTGAATGACTGGTGAAGGATCTCTTCGTTTTTATACACCATGGCAAACAATGAGAGTAAAAATGATCAAATACTCTTACGGGACTGAAAATAAATATTGATTTTGTTGGAAGCCACTAGCCTGGTAAATTAGCTTCTGCAATTTGTGGAAATAAGACCCAAGAGACCATTCTAATGAATCCAGGCCTGGCCAATAATGGTCTCAAATGTGTGGAGGATACAGTTCAGTTGACTAGGTTTCTATCAAGGGTTAGCCAGATAACCGCAAATGCTGCTAGAGCCATACAAAAAAAAAAGTAATTTGCAGTTTTTTTTTGCCACAATTTTTTTTTAATGTTGAACTCCATGTGTCAGTTTTGTATTTTGTGTTGGAGCAGATGTAGTTCTTGTAGTTTACATTTTTGGCTTACATTTTATTTAGGCCTCCCTTTTGGCAACATGCAGATACAACTTTTTTGAATATTTTTTTATGTCATTAAGTATGGCTAAGAATTACCTTAAAGAGAAGCTGTCACATAGTTTATGCCCCCCTTGCTGAAGACAGCACAAGCCAGTGTCAAATATGCCGTTTCCAGCACTGTGTCCCTTATTATGTAAAATGCTGTAGTTTTAGAGCATTTAATGCTCAAATCTTATTCATGAGCAACTGTTAGCCCCACCCACCAAAGGCTAGCCCCGCCCACTGACAGTTATTCTCATGTTTCTACCTATTCAAAGTAATAAGTTTATCAGTTGAGGTGGGCGAGGCTAGCCTCAGGTGGGTGGGGTATGAAAAAAAACTCGAAACAGCATGTCTGTCACTAGCTTGTGCAGTCCTCAGCAAGGGGGGCATAAACTATGTGACAGGTTCTCTTTAAAGGAGTTGTCTCACTACATTGATTCATGTTACCTCAGTCCTGTTTTCTTGGTTTCATTTCGAATTCAGGGGCGTGTTTACTGACTTCTACTAGGCTGCAGTAGAAGCCAGGTCTGTAGCTATAGCAAACAGTGCTGGCAGCCTATCAAAAGAGATTGAACAGGTCTCTAGCTATAGCGACCTGAGGAGCTTATGCAGCCCATACAAGTGGGCATATCTAGGAATAGGTAGGACACTGTTACTGGACATATATTGCCAAGTGACTTGTTTTTGCAAGATCTTTAACATAAAAAGCAATCCTTGTAGTGAGACAACCCCTTAGAGTTTATGTCAAAATATCAAGAACAAAACGGTACCACTAGAACATTCTTTATTTTAGAAAAAATGCCATTGACCCAAAAAACACCAAATTGGGAAAAAAATGACCTAAACACTTTAGTGCATTTTATAATCTCTTTCGACCTTCATAGTGGTTTCATGAAAAAATGCTGCGTTTTTCATGAAACCACTATGAATGAAACCGACCTCCAATGGGCTTTCCCATCTCAGACATTTCTGGCATACTGGTAGCTGCAGGTTTGACCTCTAGGACCCACACCTAACTTGAGAATGGGGGCCTGTTCTGCATTCTCCATTCTGTTCTATGTAAATTCTGAGTACAGCCGAGCGGGTGTACTTAGCTATATTTAGAACTACCAAAAGAAATGGTGAGTGCCGTGCACGCATGGCCACTCTGCATGGAGACTGTCGAGGTCCGTTCTCATGATAGGTGTGGGTCATAGAGGTGGGACCTGCACCTCAGACATTTAAGGCATATTCTCATGATAGAATATCTGAAATGGGAAAAGCCTTTTATGTATACCTACCTGGCTAACACAAATGGCAAAGTGGTGAGAGCGGCACAGTTAGAAATTGTTTAGTCACAAATACTTATATATAAAACTGGTATAAAGGAAACTACAATAAGATCAGTGTCCTACAGCAGGCAACTGGGAAGCTGTAAGGTCTTCTGGAAGTTCTTATAATCAAATAATTGCTGTCCACCAACATGACATAAAATTATATTAATTACTAGTTCTGATCCATTCAAATCCACAATGTAAAAAAGTTAAATGAAGAAATAAGGAATGTTCCAGACAAATTTTTCTAGATGAAGGCTGAGCTGGTGAGATGCCATCCAGATGCTGATGAGATGTGAGATGCCACACTAGTGTCCCAGATTTAGGAGAACAGTACTGCCAAAGGACAGTCCCAGCAGCAATCATATTTAGGAAGACAATTATCTGTGCGGGTAGGCACAGAAACAGGAAGTTACATGTTACCTTCCTTCTTGTGCCACAGATAAAAGGATTATGTAGAAAGGAATGTGTTGTCCCTAATGGAAGCACTGCTGCTAGTACTGAAAGCCACTGTTGCTAACATTAAAAGGTAAGGACTTTACACATTCCTCCAATTACATGGATATCAAGGACTCATGGATTGGTCATCACTCTGGCTTAAGTGGTGGGGGAAAAAAAAAACAGTACAAATAACAAATTACACCAGCGCCTGATCAAAATTTCCACCAAGCTAACCAGCTAAGTATATCAGGACTTCAACATAGTCCTAACATAAAGGCTAAATAAAATATACAGAACACTAGCGCATTAGATGTGTGAGTTAAAGGGGTTGTCTCGCTACAAGGATTGCTCTTTAAAAGATCTTGCAAAAACAAGTCACTTTGTAATATGTGTCCATTAGCAGTGTCCTACCTATTCCTAGATATCCCCTCTTGGATGGGCTGCATCAGCTCCTCAGGTCGCTATAGCTACAGACCTGTTTGCTCTATCTTGATAGGCTGCCAGCACTGGTTGCTATAGCTACAGACCTGGCTTCTACTGCAGCCTAGTAAAAGTAAGTAATTCAAAATGAAACCAAGAAAACAGGACTGAGGTAAGAGGAATCAATGTAGTGAGACAACCCCTTTAACGCAAGTGTAAACAATTCAGATATGGAACAAAAAAAAAGAAAACCTTTCAGTCCTCAAGACTTAAAACTTGGAGAACATATAGAATCCAACAGACCAGACCCAGTGGAAGCTAAAGTTGCCTGTAGATGTTAGATATTAGCTGGAAATGATTCTGAAAACTGGTCTAATGGTGGGGAAAAACATCAATGACAGAAGCATTTAGTGGACATTCATCTCAATTGAATCCATAGAATTGTTTCACCAAGCCTAAAGTTTCTATTGATAAGGGAACCACGTCTCAATTGCTGTTCATAAGCTTTCCCAAAAGTTGTTTAGTCTGTGGACAACTTTACACCTCTGTAACCTTTGTAACCTGTTATTATAGTAATTATTAGTTTTTATTTTTATGTAAAGTTTGCATTAGTTTTTTTTAAATAATATGATGGAAAATAGTAAAAAAAAGTACATTTTTCTCTTTATCTTTTTAATAAGAAAAGTGGCGCTAAAATAAGTTGTGTGTCAGGTCTCTCTCATGGCGTTGATATTTAAGCGATATAAAGTTTTATGGGCATCGGGAGTGACTTTTTTTGTATGTGTGTTTTTCATTATTTTTATTTTACATATTGTGCCCCCCATAAGGTCAGAAAAAGATCTGGGGGGGGTGATATATTAGCCCCAGTGACAGGCCAAATACAGCCCCTAACCTCACAGTCGAGCTGATCTAGGCCAGATAAGACTCAGCAGGTAATGCAGTTACTATCCCTGCCGTTCATGTGACTATGTGTCCCGAGAACCAGGAGGCTTTCTGCTTACATGTGTATAGAGCACTCATTAAGCGGTGCATACACAACACTTTGCTTGGGTGTTCCAGAACATCTATGCAAAGTGAAACGACCAAACCGAGAATGTATATAGTCTACCGTTGTTGTTGTTATCTAGTTACATTGAGACTCCTGAACATCCACCTTATTCACTTCAGAAAAATATTGTGTACCTATAGGCTATTTGCCACTACATGATACCTCTAATCTCTCTCTAATATGAAATGCAAAGGAACATGCCACTATTTTCTTTTCTCACAGATTCTCATAAGATCTTGGCTTGATTCCTGTGATCTTTTTGCATGTTAACATACAGAGGCTGAAAACTTGTCCTTAAAATGTTTTGGTTACACGGTACGGCTTTTTACTGCTTATCTGAGTTTTTCTAACTGGCCTTCTTGCTGTGTGACAGCTAGGACAATTTAATTTTTATTTATTTTAAGGCATCATTAATTCCAGGGTGCTGTACATTGACAAGAGGTTAAAATATATAAGACCAAATGGTTTTAATCCACCAAACAAGAATCCTTCCTTTCAATTACAGAAAATAAATCTTCAAAATCTTGAGGATAACTACAAAGATAATATTAAAAAAACTGCAGAAGGTGGACAGTGAGGGAGCTGGAGGTAGCTGACCAGGTACAAGGTTCCTGTGCCTAGGGGAGCCCAGCTAGGCCACATAAAGAAGTTGTCTTAGAAATGAGACCGGGTGGGGGGTGGGGGGGGGGGGGGGGTTCTAAATTAAAAAAAAATGGGACAAAGGCTATGTCTACACAGCAGGGGTTTTTCCTGTAAAGTTTTTTCAACTTTTTTTGGGGCTTTTTTAAAAACCACTGAAACTCAGACGGAAAGATGTCCACTGGGACTTTTAATAAAAAAATTACCTGTTGGGGGGGGCGTGGCCTAGCATGCTGGCAGGGGGAAACGCATTTTTAAAGGGAGCCCCGTGCGGGCCCTTTTATTTTAAAAATTTCAGTAGCACCTTTAAATTTTCGCCTAGGGGAGTAAAAAGGGGCCCCGGACGCTCCCCGGGACCCCAAAAATCTTGGGGTGCCAAACCAGAACTTCTTGGCCCTTGGTTTAAAAAGGCCAAAAAGGAACCGGGGCCCCGAGGGGGGTTTTTGGGGAGCGGGCGCCATCTTCCCTTCCGGCCGACCCTGGCGGGGATTTCCCCGGGGGGCAAGTTTACGGGAGAGACCCGAAGACGGCTACAGGATCCCGATTGCAGCGAGGATCACCCCCGCAGGAAACTCTCCACCCGCCGAGCCCCGACGGCTTACCTGCAGCAGCTGCTGGACCCCATGATGATGCGTGGCCGCCGTCATCTCCGCACAGACGAGACTCCTGCCGCGATCTGCCCGGGGGACAGAAACCGCGGGGACTGGCCCGGGCCAGCGTCGGGGAAACCCCGGGTGCAGCAGGGAAACCCCCCCACGGACCCCCGCTCAAACCGCCGAACACCGAAAACCCCTACCCCGGGGGACGCGGGGGCAACAGGGACGCCACCCAAAACCACGTGGCGCCAGCATCGCCGCCCGAACGAGGCAAACTTTCCCTTTACCTCGCCGGGGCACAACTCCCGGAAGGAGACCCAGGGGGCCCCCAAAGGGGAAAGGCATTTCCCCAAAGCCAAACCGAGGGAGGAGGGCCCTGGGCTCCCCCATCAGCGGGAATTGCAGAGGTGTTGGGTTTCCGGGGGGAACAAGGACATCGCCTGTGCATTGGGAGAGAGGAAAGGGAAAGGGGCAGTTGGCCGGGCCAAAATCAAAAAAACTTCCCCCCAAAAAAAAGCCAGGGTGGGGGAAAACAGAGAAAAATATAGCCCAACAGAGGAGGAGGACTGTGCCCCCGCACATACAGTGGGCATACTGGGTCGGGAGCCCACAGAGAGGAGAGTGGAGGGGCCGAGCGCCAAGTATAGGGAGGGGAGCCAAACCAAAACAGGCCAGTCTTATAAACTGCCTAATAAGCCCCATGGGGACCCTTTTGGGTTTTTGGGCACCTTAAGAAAGACCCCCAGGGCCCCCCCCAGGAACTGTCCCGGACCCCTTTGAGGGCCGTCCAAATCTATGGGGCTCAGGCACCGGGGTGTACGTGTATCCCCTTTCCCGGCAGTCCCCAGCGGGTGTCTATCGGGTTTTAGGGGCCGGGCCCACCTGTTGCTTTCTCGACTGCCTTTTTCCGACCCGGGTGCCAAAGTATAATCTATCCTGCAAGCACCCACCATGCCCCCTGAAAAACACAAAGAATCGTGCCTTATGGGTCCTAAAGGGGCCCTCCTGGCTCCAGCACTTCTAACACTTTTTAAACCCAAACCCAAAGGGCGATAGTCGGCTTTTGGGAGCTGAAATCAAAAAAGCTTTGGGGAAAACGGAGCTGGCAGTGTCAAGGCTGACGGGCTCCACCCAAATTTAAACTAAGAGAAACCTTTGAATCCCCCACATTCCTCATCCAAAAAAACATTCTAGATTTCAAAAAGGGAC
>JAODAL010075264.1:0-14063 GCA_025379985.1 Phyllomedusa bahiana
TTGGACTGCCCGTTTTTGAGATCACTTTGAAAATTTGTGGGCGTTAAACATCTTTTGACCCAAAATATGTAAACCCTGAGAGTCTCAAAGTTTTTTCCCATTTTTGATAGATGGGCATAAATGTTTCCCTTAGGGATTTCCACTTTGTGTTTTCCCCCTTTTTGCAGAAATGTGCCCCCGGCGGGGGCCCTGTGTGTGTCCCCAATGTTTAGTTCTTGTGTGCCGCGGGCCCTGCCAGTGGCCCCGGGTTTGGGCATACGTTTTTTCAGAAATTTTTTTTGTGTGCAGAAACTTTCGTTAATACTTGGTGTCCCATTGTTTTTTAACCTAGAGGGAAAAAGGAAAGGGGTGCTTCATTTTGGGTTTCTGTCCCCCTCCCACTCTCACGGGGCTTTTCAAAAGGGAAGGGCAGTTTTGAGGTTGGGTGTTTTTTATTTTTTCTTCTGAAAAATTGGAGGTCTTTTTGGACCCGGGGAGGCCTGTTTGGGCTCGATTGAGGGGTAAAGATAGGATAGGACTCCCCGGGTTTTTTGGGATCCTTTGGGAAAGTCGGGGGGCCGTTAAACATCTTTTGATAAAAATATGTGAACAGGAGTCTAAAAGTTTTTTCATGTTTGTTTAGTAGCAAAAAATGCTTCTTTAAGGATTTCCAGGGTAGAAAAAACTTTTGGTTTAGGGGCGCCAATTCACCTCCCCAGAGATTAAAACCCGTCGTTTTATAAACCCCCATACCAGAGATTTTGGAATTTATAGGGATTTTGTACTTTCAAAAATAAATTGGTTTTCCCACCATGAGAAAAAAAAGATTTGCAATCGTGGGCGGAAAAAGGTAACCCCCCAAGGGGCCCCCGGTTAACGGGAATAAAAAAATTTCATTGTAAAAAAGAGAAATAGTTGTTTGTAAAAAAAAATCCCCCACTTTTAAAAAAAAAAAATTTGTAAATCCTTCATCATAAGAACTTGTTTTTTGAAAATTGATTTTGTAAAGCAAAAAACCGAACCAGATGTTGTAGTATTTTGGAATAAAGGTTTTGTTTTTAAAACTAAGCCCATTAATTGGGGATGACCCCTGTAATTCTTTAAAGCCCTTCAGAAAAGAGGAAAATACCCTTTTAAGGTAGCCGGGTTTGATGTTTGGACAATGGGTTTTGAAGATCCCTGTTACCCAAGAGCTCAAGCGCTTCCTTTGTTTACCTTTGCTTGAAATTAAAGGAGGGCAAAGGGGGGGGGGAAAACTTCCTTATAAATTTTTGGGAAAATTACCTTTATTACTGGGACCCTGGTTTTTTAAACCTTAAAAATTTCCCTTTGGTTTTTTGTGTAATAGCGCCAAATTCTTAAAACCCTTCCATAAGTTTTGTGAATTTTGTTTTTGAAATTATTTTTTTTGGGGAATCTGATTTTAAATTTGGCGATATGTTTGTTGTCTTTTGGGGTTTTTAAATTTTTTTTGTATCTGATATAACCCTGCATCCAAAATTGTTATAATCCCCCTTTGTTGTTTTTTTTAATGACAAGATTTGAGTTATCCTTTTTTTCCCTTTAAATCCCTTTAAATTCTTTTGTAAGTTTTTTCTTGGGAAATTCTTTATTTTACCCTCATTTTCCCATTATTTAATTTGATTTTAAATCCCGCTCCATGTAGTTTGGGAAAAAGCATCCATAGCATTTCCCCTTGGATTTGAGGGGGTTAAAACAAAGAATTACTAGTCTGTTGGTTATATCACTTGCATCTATTTTTTTATGATCAGAAAAATCTTCCATTTTTTTTTCCCAAGGCATTAAAATGCCTGCTGTTCTATAAACAAAAGGTTTTAAAAATTCATTAACTCATTCTGTTGCTACTTTTTCTTTTACTTACTTCTTAAATTTAAACTTTATTTTTCAAAAAAATTTTTTTTGAAGTAAAAGAAGTACACATCTTTACATTACGAGAGTATAAAATAGGCCCAAATTTAAACGGGGTTGGAAAAAAAAGTTGAGGTCCTTTTTTTTAGTACCTGCCCTTGTGCGCTGTTAGAAATAAAAAGGTAAAGGCTTTACAATATAAAAAAAAAATTTTTCTTTTTTTTAAATATTTTTTTTTTCCCTGCCCTTTTTGGGCGGGGTTTTTTTGTTGCGATGAATGTCCTCGTCCCCTCCGTTTTTTGACGTTGCTTTTTTCCCTTTTCCCTCCAGATTTTCTTTTTTTGTTTTTGTTTTTGTGTTTTTTCACGTTTGAATTTTCTGACCCCGATGTATTTTCCTGTGTATTCAAATTAGAGAACAAACTTCTTTTTTTATTTCTTAAAATTTTTTTGGATGAAGATTTTCTTGTATAGATCTGTTTCTAGTCGTTATTACCCAAAATGCCAAGTATATATTTTGTTGTTATTGAAAGTCCCCCCAAATCTCGTTGATTTTTTTATTTTTTTAGTGTCCAAAATTTTATTTTTTCAATTTTTCAATATTATTCTTGATTTTTGTTTGTATTTAAAACGTAATTCGTTGATCCTTTTTTTTGTGATAAATTTTGTTTAGGATTTTTTATTTGATTTTCCCGATTAATAAATTTTTTCACTTTCAAAATTTTAAAAATTAATCCCCATTAACTGCAATGAACACTTTAGATAAACCCCTTGGGGTTTCCCTTTGACATGAAAAAAAAACGTCTTTTATATATAAAAGTTTGGTTTCCTTTTTAAAACGTAGTCCTCTCGGAATAATGTTCTTTTCCAAATAAGTTCTTTAAGAGTTTCCCCCCGGGCCACCAAGTTTCATTTTTTATGGTTTGGTTTTTCCAAATTTAGTTACAAGTTTTATTTAAATCCTATTTTCAAGGGTGTTTCAGAGCCTGTTTCCAAAAAAAATGTTCCAAAATTTTAAATTTTTTTTTTCCTTTTGTAATAGATGGTTATTTTTCATGCAGCAATAGAAATGCTGTGTATAGATGTTAAAGGACTTAAAATAGATGTAAAAAAAAAGTCCAAACGTGAATCCCTTGTACCTCCAAAATTAATATTGTGGATATAGACAAATAGATTGCAAAATGTTGGAGGGGCCAGCCTTAAATGGTCGTCATTATTTCAACAACAAAACAAACACTAAGTTTTAGGCTTTTGGGTCACCTTCCTTTTGTTCATCAAGTGCTCTATTCCACCTGTTTCAAGCGCCACTTTCATTTTCCTTTCCCTTTCTTGGAATTGGGGGGGCCCCCCGATCAAACGGACCTCACATAAGCAAAAAAAAAAACAAAAGGAACCCAAAAAAAATTCCCCCAATCCAGCTTTGGTTTCAAAAACGGGAAAAATTTATTAGGTTCGGTTAAAAAAGGGTAATTAAAACCAGTTAGCGAGGCAGACTAAAAGCATTTCGGGCCCCCTATTGCAATTGCCCTTGTTAAAAAGCATAACACAAAAACTAAAAAACTGCTGAATATATACCCATATGGGCATAAAGGGCGTGTTTTCAGTTGCTCAATAAAGCGTTTGTCATTTTTCCCGAAGACAATTTAAATTTAATTAAACCCCCTGGCTTATATCGAGCCCCGTCGGCGCTTTTGGGGGAAGCGATGGCCCCAGTGCCAACAGGGACGCTTCAGTTATATGCAAAATCCTCAGGGTGCGATTTTAAATGAAAAGCCCATACCGCCGCAGTGTCCAAAGGGGGGCTGCGTGGCCTGGGACGGGCGGCTTTTCTCTTCACTTGTATGCGACCCTCCGGGGGGCATACAAGTGAACCCATTTTCCCCCGGGGGAGCACAGAGCCCAGCGCTCCGGGGCTCCGCGTGGGAATTTGGGGTCTGCGGGCCCTTTCCCGGGGTTTTTGGACAGGCAGCGTGTGTCATCACGTGCATGCGCGGCCTATTTACGTCACGCGCCCTTTCCGAGAAGACCGGGGGGACAGCGCGGGGAGGCCGGACAGCGAGGAGGCGGAGCGGGGGGAGGGGAGGGGGCAGCGGGGGGGGCCCGGTAAGTGTTTTTTTTTTTTTTTTAAAATTTTGCCTATGCCTTTCCTATAGGCCCGCCCAGCGGGGCCTATACCTGGGTATTTAAAACCCTAGGGGGGGGCCATACCTGGTTTTTAACCTTTCCATAGGGGGGCTATGCCTGGTATAACCTAAAGGGGGGGCCCATGCCTGCCTTTAAAACCCACCATAGGGGGACTATGCCTGTCTATTTAAACCCACCTTTGGGGGGGGTTGCCTGCCCCAAAACCTTTCCTTTGGGGGACTATGCCTGCCCTTTTAAACCAAACCCTAGGGGGACTATGCCTGCCTTTTAAATTTCCAAAAGGGGGTATGCCTGCCTATAAAACCCACCATAGGGGGCTTTGCTGCCATAACCCACCCTAGGGGGGGCTATGCCTGACTATAAACCCACCCCTAGGGGGGGTTATGCCTGCCCTATAAACCCACCATAGGGGGACTATGCCTGCCTATAACCTACCTAGGGGGACTATGCCTGCCTATAACAACCTATACCTGCCTATAACCTACGTAGAGGGACCTATACCTGCCTAGGGGGACTATAACTGCCTATAACGACTTATACCTCCCTATAACCTACCTAGGGGGACCTATACCTGCCTATAACCTGCCTAGGGGGACTATATCTGCCTATAACGACCTATACCTGCCTATAACCTGACTAGGGGGACCTATACCTGCCTATAACTTGCCTATGGGGGCAAATACCTGCCTATAGCCTGCCTATGGGGACATATAGATTCCTATACCTGCCTATTACGACCTATACCTGCCTATAACCTGCTATGGGGGACATTAAACTGCCTATACCAGCCTATATCTGCCTATGGGGGACATTAAACTGCCTATACCAGCCTATATCGCCATGGGGACATTAAACTGCCTATTCCTGCCTATGTAATTTTATTGGTATCTATTTTTATTTTTAAAATTCACCAGTACCCTCTGCATTTTCCACTCTAGGCTTATACTAGAGTCAATAAGCTTTCCCGGTTTTTGTGGCAAAAGTAGGTGCCTCGGCTTATACTCGGGTCGGCTTATACTTGAGTATATACGGTAATTATTTCTATTTTATGGGTTGTTTTTAGTTGCTGACTGTTTTATTCATCAAATATAAATATAAACTAGAGATGACAAATGGGGGCAAAAGTTTCCTATAATTTATAATTTATTTTTTTTTTAGTTATTTTTTTAAAAATTTTTTAGATGAATTTCTCTGTTTTAGGGTAGAATTATTTCTAATGGTTTTACTAAAATTTACATTTATCATCTATCCAAGTGATGGGTGATTATACTTTGATCATTGGGGATCTTACTACTTGGATCCCAATGATCATTATTAAAGAGGTTCTGAGTTGCCTATTCCACTACAATTTTTATGCAGAACTCACGAGACATTGTGGGAAGAGAGCTGAAAGTTCAAGCAGCCTCTGTTGGATGTAACAAATCCACTATTTGCTTCTGACTCACTGAGTCTTTGGAAAGCAAAATGGATGTTAGCGAACCCAGTAAAACTCATCTGCCTACAGCTGTTTCGGGGTTTTGCCTCTCGTCAGTGCAGAGCAGAGCAGAGCTTACTAGCTGGCTGTGTGGGAGGCAATGAGTGGCTCAAAAAGGGGAATATATTTCCTTTGGGGAGAGCACTATATAGGTGTGTGGGGACTTGAAATTGCCTTTTTGCACCCCGCTAAGCATCTGCATATCACGGCATTATGGAGAACTCAGTCAATAAGTACTTTCAGAAATAGCCAAGTGACTGTGATATTTCTGTGTACTAGGTTGGAATTGCTTGATATATTTTTAACTTCATCTCTATTATCTTGACATGGTGACATTGATTTCTGTGTTTCTATAGTTCTAATATCTTGTATGGTCAGACCAATACATAGACTAAAAAGTATGAGCTGGGATACCTCTGTACCTCTTACATGTTCTCCCCTTTATACCTCTTAGTCTGTCTTCCTGTGCACATAGGAGTCGTGTTTCTACAGTGTATTGACAATGCAGGCAAATAGCACTCTAAAAATGTCCTCAAACTGTTTGCCTGAAAGTACTGTACATGATCCCAGGAGCTGTAAAGGTAAACAGGTCAATTCCAGGGCTTGTGTCCAAGCCTTGGAGCAGTTGTAGGAAAACAAGGATTATTATGTGCCATGCCCAGGCCAAAAGTGAACAAGCATGTATGGAAATGTGTGTTCCCCACAACTTAGTCATTGGTACTGAAGAAGGAAGTGCACTGCTATAATGCACCGGTGGACATACACCGAGGAATCAAGCGATAGACAACAAGAATCATAACATTCACACATAAAGTAAGTGCTATATTACTTAAAACATAAGTAAATTAAGAAGTGGCATATATTGTTATTTCTAAAGGTCCTATTGCATGTTGCGATGTCAATACCCCAATAACCCCTAAGTGTCCCATAATTCGCCATTTTTCAGTGGTTACTTTGGGGCATTAATCTTACCCATACGGCTTTTTATAGTGGGATCTGAATAGGCCAAGAAGGGTATTTCCTGTCAAATTAAGCAGGTACTCAGCTACTCAATGACAGTTGGACTTCTTTTTTCATGGCTGGGATAGGAGAAACCTTTAATCATGGGCATCCAGCCCATTCAATTTTTATCTTTACTACTGCTGACTCTCTTCTATTCAATGACTTCCATTTGCCTGTGGAATTCAATTTAAATTACTAACCATAACCTACAAGGCTCTCCATAACCTCTCCCCTCCATTCAACTTAGCCCTAATGTACAGACACCACCCATCACGCAATCTTCGCTCCTCACAGGACCTTCTTCTCTGCTCTCCTCTTATCAGCTCCTCACAGAACCATTTCCAAGACTTCTCCTTTGCTTCCCTCATACTCTGGAACTCATGACCACAACACATAGGACTCCACCCTTACAACTTTCATAAGTGACCTGAAAACTCATCTCTTCATGAGCCTCCCCACCCGGTGAATGTACAGCACCCTGGAATTAATGGTATTTTAAAATATTATTATTATTATCATTTATTTTGGAGCGCCCTTGATTCCAGGGCGCTGTACATTTCAGGCAGGTACATAAATAACATTGGTCAAACAATTACAAAGTGACAATAAGTGACTAACAACTGGTACAGAGGGAGAGAGGTGACTGCCCGCGAGGGCTTACAATCTACAGGGAAGGGGTGAAGAGACAGAAGGTGAGGGGCAGACATGTTCGTGGGGCGGAGCAGTGCAACACAGTTAATGTTGGTTATAGGCAATCCTAAAGAGGTAGGTTTTCAGGTTACGTTTGAAGCTGGTGAGAGAGGGGGAGAGTCTAAGGTTTTGGGGCAGTGAGTTCCAAAGTGTGGGGGAAGCACGAGAGAAGTCTTGGAGATGGTTATGTGAGGAGGTGATAAGAGGAGAGCAGAGGAGAAGGTCCTGTGAGGAGCGGAGGTTGCGTGAGGAGAGGTATTTAGAGATTAAGGCAGAGATATATGACGGGGCGTGGGAGGGGGCGATGATAATAAATTCATTTATCTCCACGTTTAGTTTTAGGAGACGGGAGGAGAAGAAGGAGGAAATGGACGAAAGACAGTAAGGGATCCGGGAGAGAAGAGAGGTGACATCTGGGCCGGAGATGGAGAGTTGGGTGTCATCAGCATACAGGTGGTATTGAAAGCCGTGTGAAGCTATGAGCTGACCGAGGACAAGAGTGTAAAGAGAGAAGAGTAGTGGGCCCAGGACTGACCCCTGGGGGACACCAACAGAGAGAGGCGGAGGGGAGGAGGAGGAGTGAGAGTGAGAAACGCTGAATGTCCGATCAGTGAGGTACGAGGAGATCCAGGAGAGGGCCAAGTCCGTGATGCCGAGGGAGGAGAGGATGTGTAGGAGAAGTGGATGGTCAACAGTGTCAAAGGCAGAGGAAAGGTCTAGGAGGAGAAGCACAGAGTAGTGGCGTGAGGCTTTGGCAGTTGCTAGGTCGTTGGTGACTTTGGTTAGGGCGGTTTCAGTAGAGTGGTGGGGACGGAAGCCCGATTGGAGCGGGTCAAGGAGAGAGTTGGTGGAGAGATGGGAGGACAGTTGAAGATGGACGTGTTGCTCAAGGAGTTTAGAGGCGAATGGAAGCAGTGAGATGGGGCGATAGTTGGACAGTGAGGAGGGGTCAAGGGATGGTTTCTTTAGGATGGGGGTTGATGGTAGCATGTTTAAATGAGGAAGGGAAGATGCCAGAGGTTAATGATAGATTGAAGAGATGGGTGAGGGCTGGGATGATAACAGCACTAAGGTCAGGGATGAGGTGGGATGGGAGTGGGTCAAGACTACAGGTGGTGAGGTTCGATTTGGACAGTAAAGAGGAGAGCTTGTCAGGAGTGACCGGTGAGAAGCAAGTTAGAGGGGAATAGTCATGAGCAGGTGCAGAGGTGGGCTGTGGGGACACTGCAGGAATAGAGGTAGGCTGATAATAATAATACTAATAATAATACTAATAATAATAAGCCTATTGATCTCCCTTGCAACATGATTAGTGTGTGCCGATGGGTTTTTACGGCAACCAGGAACCTAATGAAATCCGCACCCCCACCCCACATTCTTCCTTTATTGTGCACCTGTTAGGCACTGTCAGAGGGAAGATTTCTTATGATGTCTCATGTCAGTTTCATACTAAGAAGCATAATGCACTGCACTATATAAGTAACACATTTCACCCCTTAAGGACCTTGCCTTTTTTTGTTGACACGTTTGTTTTTCCCTCCTTTCCTTCCCGGAACCATAACTTTTTTTATTTTTCCGCCTACATAGACCTATGATGGCTTTTATTTTGCTGGACAAGATGTACTTTCTAATGGTGTTATTCACTGTACTACAGAATATACTGGGAAACCGCAAAAAAAAAATCAAAAGTGGGACAAATTGTGAAAAAAAAAATACTCGTGCCATATATGCGGGTGTTTTGCTTTTACAAAGTTCAATCTTCGGTAAATATGATGTGTTATCTGTATTATACAGGTTGATACGCATCGGTCAATACGAAACATGTAGGGTTTCCGTTATGTTTTGGTACCGTAAAAAAAAAAAATTGAAACATTTTCCATCTTTGAAATTTGCGCCGTGGCTCCATTTTGTGCGGCCAATAACTTTTTCGTACTAACACCTACGGACATCAGTGAGGCGGCTTTTTTTGCGGGCTGTAGTGTACTTTTTATTGCCTGCAGTTTGGAAAGCGACTAATTTGATCACTTTTTTATGGGACCTGAAATGACCAAAAAACACAATTTTGGCTTTTGGAATTTTTATTTCTTCTACGTCGTTCAGGGTACAGGTTAAATGATGTTATATTTTTACAGATCAGAATTTTTTCGGACGCGGCGATACCGAATATGTGTCGCTTTTTTATTATTTTATTTTTTTATTTGTAAAATGGCGAAAGGGGGTGATTTTAACTTTTAATGCTTTTTTTTGACAATTTAAATCTTTATTTATTTTCCTTACTTTAACATTGAGTCCCCCTCGGGTGCTTCACCACTAGAGGGCATGATTGTTAATACAGCCTAATGCATTGCATAGACAAGATGGTGTTTTACCCATTTTCTGCCTGGGGCCGGAAGTAGAGAAATTCAAAACATGGCAGCGACAGAGGCTTCCCCCTGCCATGTTCAGCAATTCCCCCCGATCGCAGTGAAGAACGGTGCGCGGCACCGGTTTTCATTCATTTTGATGAGTTGGCCGCGGCGTCTAAGGGGTTAAACAGCGCGGGATGGCGGCAGCAACTGTAACCGGCGGGTGTTAGCTGCAATTAGCAGCTAACACCTGGCGGCTGTATAGCAGGATTGCACTGTGATCCCGCTGCAGAGCCCCTTTCCGGCGTTAGGACGTACTTATACGCCAATGTCAGTAAGGGGTTAAAAGAAGAAGCCCCACAGCCCAGAAAATAATAATATCCTTTTGCCATTGTGGAAAAAAGGGGTAATTATAGAAACTGTATCCATTGTTCCTCACTAAAAGAAAGAAAAAAATGCAGATTGTTTTGAATTACTCTATAACAATTTATGCTCCTCATGCAATTCTTATACAAGTGCAGCCGCAGCACCGTCCACTGCCAGACATTGCCACCCCTGCAGTGTGCTCTGCTTATGCCAGATTATGTAACGGTGCAGCATTTCACCACCCTGGATGTCAAAGCTTTGAGAAAAAGAAACACTCTTTTCAATATCTTACAGATGCAAAGTCATTCCCCCTTGAAACAAAATACAAGCTAGAACTTCAAGACAAAGTACCTGCTGTAAATAGTGCTGCAGAACATTGATGTGTCATCGCCATTGGATAAGAAAAAGTGAATCCAGTCACCCTGCTACTTGTGGAGTAGGGAGAAGCGAGGATAGTGGTCATTTTAAAATGGTCCAAGAAAGTAGTTGGGTTTTAGTTTTGTTACAGACCCCTTAGATGAATCTACATTTTTGCTGTTTGTGGATGGATCAGAGGTGTAACATTAAAGAGAGCACTTCACACAGGACACTGTCAGCACAAAAAGAGACATTAAAAGCCTTGTGAAGGTTTCCATCGCCGCCATGTTTTCAATTTCCCAACTTCCAGCCCCAGACAGGAAGTGGGGAAACCGCCTTCTTTTTACATACTAATTCATTGTATATACAATGTGTTAGACTGTAGAAACGATTGTGCCACCTAGTGGATCACCCTAAGGGGCCTCAAAGTTAAAGTAAAAAAAAGAAAAGTTTTAAAGTGTAAAAAAATTTAAAAAAATATTAAAGCTTCAAATCACCCCCATCCCTCACCATTTTAAAAATAATAAAATAATAAAAAAGCTACACATTTCGTATTGCTGCATCCGAAAAAGTCTGATGTGTTCAAATACAACAGCATTTATCCTGTAAACTGAACACCATAGAAGAAAAAAACAAATTCCAAATGCCAAATTGCGTCTTTTAGGTCATTTCACATCCCCTAAAAATTAAAATAAATTTAATCAAAAAGTCCCGTCCAGAAAAAATGCCCCTCACTCACGTCCGTAGGTGTCAGTACAAAAATGTTATTGGTTGCAAAAAAATTGGCGCCACACCGCAAATTTCAAAAATAAATAATGTTTGGAGTTTTTTCACGCTACTAAAACATAACGGAAACTGTACATGTTTGGAATTGCCAGATGCATATACACCTGTAGAATAGGGACCACATCATTTATACCAAAGATTGAACACCGTAAAAACAAAACTCCCGCAAGAATGGCGCAAATAGTTTTTTTTCACATTTTGGACCACTTAAAAAATTTTGCTGTTTCCCAGTATAGTCTATGGTAATGTGCATAACAACATTAGAAAGTAGATCTTGTGCTGCAAAATGAAAGTCCTTATTTGTCTATGTAGGTGAAAAAATAAAAAAGTTATGGCTCTGGGAAGACGGGGAGAGAAAAACAAGTGTCAAAAAGAAAGATAAAAAGGCCTCAGCATTAAGTGGTTAAGCTATTTGTACTTTTGTTCTTAATGTCTAGCATTTACGTATTTGCTGTTGACCTGTAATGCTTAGCTCTTGATTTTCCTAATCTGTAGTTATAGATATAATAAATATTTTTTATCATTGACATATAATGGCAGATGAAAAACCAAAACAATGGTTAAATATGTTGTTTTTCCCTCGTTTTAACCAAAATATTAATTCAGACTGTCTGCTTTTCCACAAAAACAACCAGTTGTATAACAAAAATATTTACTACATAATACGTGTCCATATAAATTCTTAAATTTTTAATCAGTTCAGCACATACTGTATAGAAGAATATATTTTATGCTATGGACTTCAATAAAAATATAAATTTTCTAAGTCCAAGGAAATTAATTACTATTGTGTTTAATTACGTATTTTTTAATTTAATGTGCACAAACATCATAAAGTATAAAATGAGCTAGCAGCACAAGGCGATGTGTGCTCTTCTTTATTGTTTCCACACCACATGCTCTATGGTATAGAGGTAAATAAGGTAAAGGTTACTGCATGTGTAAAAGTATTTTCATTAAAAGTAACCAATTTTAGAAGTTTGTTTATTAAAAGTAACCAATTATAGTAATTCATGATGATGTGTTATATATTTTAAAACCTTAAGACCAACTTGTGTAAAAACTTGTACTCACAGTTAGAGATGGGTGAATTTCTCAAAAATTCGATTCGGTGACTTCGCAGAATTTTCCGACATAATTTGTTTGGTCCGAATTGCTTCGGGACGAATCGCGTTAAAAAACAGCTATTTCCAGGCTGCACAGATCCTGTAGGGTGCTGTAGAACATTGTGCCATGCTTAAATATGCAGATGGAGATTGGTTTGGTCTTCATACAATGTTGTGTTTTAGTATGACACGCACATGGCTGCTGCCGCTCTTAGAATCGCTTCACTATAAAAATCCCTGGGCACTTAAGAGGGCAAAACTGACCAAAAAACTGACGCGGGACTGTAGCCTGATAATGTCATGGCAGCGCAGTTGGAAAAAAACAATGTGAGGGCTCAGGTTGCAACTCAGTGACAGATGTGGGGGCGGCGACAGCCACAGCAGTATGAGGTCAGAGAGTGGCACAATGACATTCTGGAGGTGGCAAAAACAGGAGTAGGCCCACAGAGTGGCACAATGACACAGTGTGTAGATCACAGCAGCAGCCACAGCAGCAGCATGAGGTCAGACAGTTGCACAATGACATTCTGAAGGTGGCAAAACGGTAGTAGGCCATAGTGTGGCACAATGACAGAGAGTGGAGGTCACGCAGGAGCAGCATGAGGTCAGACAGTGGCACAATGATAGAGTGTGTAGGTCACGGCGGCAGCCACAGCAGCAGCATGAGGTCAGACAGTGGCACAATGACATTCTGGAGGTGGCAAAAACAGGAGTAGACCACAGAGTGGCACAATGACACAGTGTGTAGATCACGGCAGCAGCCACAGCAGCAGCATGAGGTCAGACAGTGGCACAATGACATTCTGGAGGTGGCAAAACGGTAGTAGGCCATAGTGTGGCACAATGACAGAGAGTGGAGGTCACGGCAGGAGCAGCATGAGGTCAGACAGTGGCACAATAACAGGGTGTGGAGGGCACGGCAGCAGAAATAGCAGACACATGAGGTCAGGCAGTAGCACAATGACATTATGGAAGTGGTAAAAACAGGAGTAGGCCACAGAGTGGCACAATGACACAGTGTGGAGGGCACGGCAGCAGCAGCAGAAGCATGAGGTCATAGAGTGGCACAATGACCACAATGACAGAGTGTGGAGGTTGGTGGCAATACCAGTCTCTGGTAAAGATGGTTGGTGGCAGATGGAGAAACTGGCAGCAGATGTGTGGCATCAGGCGGGTGGCAGCATCAGAATAGTGGCTGAGGCAGGTAGTTTGAACCCAGACTCATTTCTCACAGTTTGAGTTAGGCGTCATGGCTGATGTAGTCTGACGCCTAAGGCATTGGTGTGTGGAAAATCTGGCCGATCCACGTCTGATTCATCTTGACAAAGGTCAGTAGTTCCACATTTCCCGTGGACAAGCGGATTCTCCTTGGGGTAACGATGGCCCTCGCCGCACTGAACACCCGCTCTAATGCCACACTACAGGCCGGGCAGGACAGCTTCTCCACTGCAAACTCGGCAAGTTGTGGCCACACATCCAGTTTGGCTGCCCAGTAATCCAGCGGATCTTCTAGATGGGGTGGCAGAGTGCTGTCCAAGTAGGCCACCACCTGTTGGTTCAGGGTCTGCTCCAGGTCCTGCTGCTGCTGGCGACTGCCCTCTTCACTAGGCGGGTGAAGGAAGCTGCTCACAGTGACTCCAGACTTAGGTTGCTGCTGATGGAGCTGGTACTGCTCCTACCCCCCCACCTTACCCCAGCAGCTGCGGCAGTAGTACGTGAGCGCTGAAGAATCCCCCGGTCAGACCTGTAAGAGGAGGGACGATGCCGCACATAGGCAGCGGCCAACTGACTACGGAGAATTTCCCTATAGTATTTGAGTTTGTCCTACCTCTCAGCAGCTGGGAAAAAGGCTCCCATTTTGGACTGGTAGTGAGGGTCCAATAGGGTAGAGACCCAGAAGTCATCCCTCTGCCGGATGGTGACTATTCGGCTGTCATCCAGGCAA
>JAODAL010075265.1:0-14061 GCA_025379985.1 Phyllomedusa bahiana
CTTTCCTTCCCTTTCAGCTCCTCACAAAAACTGTCTCCAAGATTTCTCCGTCTTCCCCCCCCCACTCTGGAACTCACTGCCCCAACACCTCAGACTCTCCTCCATTTTCACCAGCTTCAAAAGCAACCTGAAAACCCATTTCTTCAGTCTTGCCTATAACCTACAATAACCCTGCTGACCCTCCACAAACATGTCTGCCCCTACCTTCTGTCTCTTTCCCCCTCCTTGTAGATTGTAAGCCCTCGCGGGTAGGGTCCTCTCTCCCTCTGTCGTGCCAATTGTCATTATTCACTTATCATTGTACTCGTTTGACTTATGTTATGTATGTAACTCCCTCGAATGTACAGTTCACTGGAATAAATGGCACTTTAAAATAAATTATACTAATAATAATAGTGTTCTGCGGAAAATAACTCCTACTTAAAGGGCTTGTCAAGTGGAAGAAAATTCATTTGAAATGGGGCTGAGGAGAAAAAGTTAAAAAAAAGTTAAACGTACCTACCTATCCCCCACCATTGCTCCTCCGGAGTCCCCCAGGATCCCCTCCTCTTCACTTCTAGGTTCTTGTCACGACACACAGGAGAGGCGTATGCTTCAGTCATTTACAAGAAAGTGGGAGCCTTTCTGGTATATCGGGACAAGAACCCAAAAATGAAGAGGAGCGGATCCCGAGGAGGTCTGAAGCGGCAATGGCAACAAGTGCCCTGATGGTTACCATGTAGTCTCAAAAATATGGGAATCTAGCAAGTGAACAAAGAGTGACTTTTAATAACTATATTTACTATTTTGCCATATTTCTCAGTCTATAAAGCACTAAAACTTAACTTTTATTATATACAACAATTAACCTCTATAACACACTTTTTAAAAACCTGATTTCTAACCTCTCAATTTGTCTCATGAATGTATCCCTTTCTAATTGTGAAAGAATAACTCCTTTTCTATTAATTAACTCCTTTTTCTCAAATCTGGTGGAACACCACCTATTATATCAGCAGTGAAACCCTATATATACAGTGATTTGCTAACTGCAAAAAGGAATCCAAAACAGCTTACTTGGGCAGTCCTCCCTAATCTGATGTGTATGAAGCATATAAGGTTACCCTCTGCAGCGGGTAACACAGTGAAAAGAGGTAGAAAATCCCAAATTAAAATTTCATGGGGAGGTCAGACATGACATTTTAATTTGTGATTTTTTACCTCTTTTCACTGTGTTACCCGCTGCAGAGGGTTTCACAAGGAAACCTTATATATTTTATGCCCATCAGATTAGGGAGGACTGCCCAAGTAAGATGTTTTTGGATTCCTTTTTGCAGTTAGCAAATCCTGTATATATAGGTTTTTCCCCGGGTGATAAAATAGGGGTTTTTCCCCCAGATTTTAAAATAAAAAGGATTATTCTATTCACAATTGAAAAAGGGGGGAATTTTTTGAAAACAAATTGAGAGGGTTTGGTTTATAGAGTTTAATGTTTGTACATAATAAAAGTTTACGTTTTTATGCTTTATAACAGAACTGATAGAGTTTAAGTTTTTTCCTATGGCAAAAAAAAGTAAATAACTGATGGGTTACCCAAAAAACACAGCCGTGGCCAACCCCTGGTCCCCTTTAAAAGAAACAAAATGTACTCTTTTTTGGGGTATATTCGCTGGCAGTTTATGCTTCTTGTGGGGGACACAATGGTGCGGTAAACCACGCTTTTATGTTCTGCACAGAAAGTATGTACATTTGACAAACAGATCAAATGTAGTCCAAATAGGACTAGCATGCAAAATTAAAGAGCCGGGGGCCCCCGAATTTCAGCTTTTTAACTTAAAATCCCCCAATGTTTTGGGAAAAACTTCACCCCTTTTAGATGAAATTTAAAAAAGCAACTTTTTTAAATACAATGAAAAACCCGCATAAAAGCCCTAGGTTTAATCCCCCTGCAACTGCAACACCCTTTTGGTCAAAGAGTGCCCTTGTTCACAGCTACTCACTAAAACGTTCTTACGTCAAATAGGACTATGGTTCGTTTTAAGGGAACCTATGGGGCACCGCAGCCCACCCAACCAGTAACCCGGGTGCCCGGCTGCCCCGGCCCCCCCCGAGTGCCAGGGCCTGGCAGCCCTTATCCGGGGCCGCAAAAGGGCCCCCAATGCACCGGACCCCCTGTGCTTTGGGGGCCCCGAATTTTCCCCCCCACCACCAAAAGCTTTGGCCCCACTGGTCGCCACCCCCAAACCCCCCAAACCCTCCACGGGCCCCGCTTGCACCGCGCGGGGCAAGAGCAGCCGAGGCTGAACACTGGGATTTACTGATCCCGCTGTTCAGCTCCCAGGAAAGGGTGCGGGGGAGGCCCCCACATGTAATGACGTCATCGCGCGCCCGTTCCTGCCCGCGGCCACTCCCGGGTGAAGAAAAGAAGGGAAAACCCGAGACACGGTAAGTATTGTTTTTTTGTTTTTGTTTTTTTTTAAACTACTAGCCCCCTGCCTGGGTCCTATAAACTGCCCGCCCCGCAAACCTATTTACTGCCCTGCCTGGCTACCTATATACTGCCCGCCCCGGCTCCCCAATAAATGCCCTGCCTGCATCCTATATACCGCCCTGCCCGGGTACCTATAACTGCCCCCCTGCATCCTATATACTGCCCGCCTGCATCCTATATACTGCCCTGCCTGGGTACCTATATACTGCCCTTTCCTGCATCCCCATATACGCTTTTCCCGGCTAAACCCATATACTGCCCCTGCCCCCCTAAACCTTTTAAAACTGCCCTGCCTACCAAACCCATATACTGCTTGCCGGGTACCTAATACTGCCCTGCCCCAGCTAAACCCTTTTAAAAAGCCCCCGCCCACTTATTTTACGCCCTGCCTAACCCATTTTACTGCCCCGCCTGGCTACCCAAAATACTTCCCCGCCTACCTATATACTGGCCCCCGCCTGCCCCTATACTGGGCCCCCCAGGCTATATACTGGCCCCGCACCCAAAAAAGAAATTTGCCACACCCGGGTCAAATGAAAAAAGCTTTTGCAAAATTTTTAAAGAAAAAAAATCAAAGTAAAGACACAAAAAGGGGGGCATGGCCAGAAAAGGAAACCCGACGCGTTTTTGGATTCCTCTGAACCCTTAGTCGTTAGCCCAAGTACAGCACACACATACTTTCTTTTAACTGTACCAAAAAAAACTCCAAACCCGTTCCCGGGGAAGGCACCTGAACACCACCTTCCGGTCGCGCACCTCGCCCGAAACACATTTCCGGGGGCCCCGGTTTTACACTGCTCAAACCCCGGGCCCCGCGAAAACCCCCCCCCCAAAAAGGGGGGGAGCCACAGACCCCCTGGCGATGACCCCCCTCGACCACGCCCCCTAACGGGGATCCACCGGGAGCATGAAAGTGGAAAGGTGATGCAACCCATGGGAAACCCACACGCAGGTATACAAACAACAAGAGAAAGCATATACATATATTAAACAACATGGGCCTGAATTTAAAAAAAGGGAAAAGGTAATACAAAAACCCTAAAATTTCATCAATTTCAATCCGGGGGTCAATAAAAATTTGTATACCCCCCCTTTTAAAAACCCCGTGAAATTTTCGTCATTAAATATTTTTATTAAAAAAACTGGGAAACCCCCCGACATCCGTAAACCCCTTTTAATGAAGAAAACCTTTGTTACGTACATTTTTAAACCTAAGGGGAACAAAATTTTTAAGGTAATACCAATAGGCTTCACGGGCTTTTAATTTTTTCTCTAAGGGGTTTCCCATATTTCGGCCCTGCCTATATTTTTTTTTTTTTTTATAAACTCCCTTTTTATTGGGGTTTTTTCCCTACAATAAAAAAATCGAAAAAGTGATAGTGTACAAAATAATCCCCCACAAAGTCTTTATCCAAGTCAAAGAAACACTTCTTCCAATAAACCCCCAAAAAAAACAAAAGAGCCCCGGCACCTCCAGATCGGGGGAAAGGGATCATGTGTTGGGAAAACTATGAATAGTAAACCTCCAGTCCCACCCTGCCCCCTCTGCTTTTACACCTTCCCAGTTAGATTCCCTGCGTTTTTTTAGGGGTCGGATAAAAAGTGAAAGATGTTGCGGACCCGTACGGGGTTCCCAGCTAACGTCCCGTCGCCAATCCGAAGGGCCCGGGGGCTCCCATGCCATTCCCCCCTTTTTACATACCATATTGATAGGAACAATACACAAATGTACTTTTAAAAAAACAATAAGAACTACAATCTTAAAATTTAAACTCCGGCAGAAGAAGAGAAAAAAGGGCTGCCCCCCTCCTTCTGGGACATTAGAAGTTACATTCACTGGAAAGTTGCTTTGTTTAGTGTATTAGCGTTATAAGTGATGCAATATTGCGTGAAGGGGTGAACACCTATAGTACTATTGTTCGCCAAGGGCTGTTGGGTCCTTTCCCGGCACTCTCTCGCCCCCCTTTGGTTTGGGAGGAATTGGGGGCTGGTCCCCGGGAAGCTCAAGTCTCCCCGGGGCACCCGCAAGCAACACAAGTCCTTTTTGGGAATACTTGAAAGGAGAGACGCCCCCGGACAATTTCTGCGTCTGACAAAAATCCTGTCAAAAGGGGTTCCCCATTGGTGAAGAATCGCTCAGACTGCGAATCTTTTCTCTTCGTTATTGCCATTTCTGCAATACTTTACCTCTTGACCTGGGGGGGAGCACCATTTAAAGGGGAGGCTACCTCACGTCTGCCTTTTCCCCAAAGGCACCCTTTTGGCCCCCGCAAAACAGTGCGTATGTGATTTTTTGCTCCCAATGGGGGTAGAGTGTGGAACAAAAGCATCCGGGTAAAGCTTAAGTTTGCCTCTCCCTTTGCCCTAAGTGATTAGCAAGCGCTCCAAATCTGGACATCCCGCAACCCCACATCCCATGCAGCATGTCGTCTTTGAATTTTACATTTGGGGCAAGCTTTAGCCTATCCGGGGCCCTGGGTTTGGGTGGAAAATATTGAAGCCTAAGGCTTTATGGATAAAACGAAACGGTTTCTTTCCATTTTTCACAGTTATCTTTTATTAATTTATTCCAGCTGTCACCCCTAATTGTGCATTTCTGAGTTGTTGAACGCCCTACCCCAATACTTAAAGGTGGGGGCTTTCTCCATTTGTATTGCTGGCTCGGGGGGGGTTTTTTACTTTTTATTGATGACAAAGTGGTTTTCCCAGTATCCGGATAATTCGTCTAATGTCGGATGGTTTGGATGCCCCTGTAATTGTGTGCCCTGGAGCTACAAATCGCTACCTGTCCATAGGCCAGGAAGTGTGGGGCCGGGACCCCGTGGAGGCCCCCGGCTCCCAGGGTCAAACCTCCCAGAGTACTCACAAGATGCAAAACTTCTCAAAAACCCCCCTGTCTCTCCAAATCCAACGGGACTATTGTTCAGACCGGGGGGAACTCGGGGGTCCCCCCGCAAGCATTATTTGCTTATTACCCAGGGACTTTCCATATTTTCCTTGCTGTTTTCCAAGTGGCTTGGTGTCCAAAAAGCAGATTGGCCCTGAATGGGAGGGTATGCATGCAAATTTGGTATGTAGTAAATGCCCCAAGACCGGGCTTGGCATAGAGGCCCTCCACTCATTTTAGAATAGAATTCTGTGTCCGATCCAATCAAACAGGGGTCTCTTTAACAGCTATATTGTACGAACGCACACGGGAAAATTACCCCCCCGGGACTTTGGAAGAAAATTTGCGGAGGGCGATCCTGGGTGTTTAAAGCCAAAAAATTTTTGAGAAGGCCAAATTTAATTTTATGACGTTTTATGTTTTATTTAGAGGGGGGGTCGGGGGGTGATACAATAACTTGGGGGAAGCCTTCTTTGCCGGGTGAATTTGCGAAAGGGACAATGGGGCTGCCGGTTTCCAAAGCCCTATTTCCATTTTTTAGGGGCGGAAATTTGTGATAAATGGTTCCCGTGCGAAAATCCCTAGATAATTTGTAAAATTTCCTTTGTATTCTTATCTTTCCCTGAGTTGCCCCTCTCCCCCTTGCCCCCATCTTTCCTGCTAGTAAAAGGGGCTCCGATTTTGATTCGTTGATTTTAAAACCTGAGCATGCTGGAAACCCCCGAATTTTGGCAAAAAGTTTCTCTATGTCTCCCGAGGGTCCGCCATGTAAAAATTACATCCACAAAACGGGGGAGAGTTTAATCTCCTGCCCACCCACGGAGTCCCTTAAATATCGGATTAGAGAGAAAAAATTGGGCAAAGGGTTCCACTGCACGTTAAACTAACGGCGAGAGCGGGCACCCTCCCCGGGTTCCCCTTTGAAGGACAAACTCCGGGACAGAAACCCGGGACGCAGTTTCTCCCGGGGGGCTTGGAATAGGGGGGACGACAGGAAGGTTCTGAAAGGCCCCTAAATCCTATTTTACTAAACAAGGTTTACCCAAACCCCAATCCACCGATCGAATGCCTTCTCCTACTACGGGGTAAGGCGCCCCCGTATAAAAGGGTTTGTCTCCCTGTGCAGACGTAGGGTGAAAGGATTTTCTAATGTTGGCTACCGCGGATTTCCCTTTTTACAAATCCAACTTGTTGCGGCCGGGTTCCGGGTACACCCGCGCCAACCTGTCCCCCAAAGATCTTAGTAGCAGTTTTGGGGTCAAATTTAAAAGGGAAATGGGCCTGTGGCCCCGGGGTAATGTGGATCCCTACCCTGTTTTGGAAGTACTTTAATGTGCGCAGTGTTTGTTGCTTCGGGGATTGGAGTGCCCTGCAGGTACTGGTTATAGAGATCGACTAAGGGGGGAGATTTGCTGCCTCAGGATTAAAAAAATTCCCCTAAATACCTCCGGCCCGGGGGTTTGGGCCCACTTAAACTCGCATTGCCCTTTTCCAGCTCTTCTTGGAGATGGGTCCCCCCAGGTTTGGAAATCCTCCACCGACAGGGTCGGTAGGGGGGTGTTACAAAACCATTTTTGTGATGTTTTTCATCTAGGTTTTCGTCTGTATTAGTTTTTTGTAGAACTCCCGTAGTATTTCTCTTATTTCTTTGCCCGAATTGCGCAACAACCCGTCTGAACCTTTCAAGTTCATACGCCGATTTGGGGCCCGACCCCCGTCCAGTCTCCCAAAAAGGCCCCGCTTTTTCCTTTATTTAAACACACCGCCTCTTTTTTTCGTTTGTTTTATGGTTTCCCCGCTTCTCCACCAGCCCCCAAAAAACTTTAGTTCCTTCCACTTAATTTTATTTTCACCGAGGGTTTCTAAAAAAATAGATGGGCTTGACGTGGGGGATTACTTGGGGCCTCCAATTTGCCATTTTGCGTCTACACCCAGTAATGTGGGAGATCATCTTCCTCTAAGTACCGCCTTTCCCCGTCCCAGAACACCCGGGCGAAGCGATTCCTCATTGTTATTACTGTATTTTTAGCCACCAACCCCTCAGCATTGCCGGAACCCTCATCCGGGGGATTACCCCGGGAACCTCCAGATGAAATCGGACCTCGGGGGCCTTTTCCTGTAATTCTACTGTTACTGGGGGGTCGGTATATTATCATATCGTTAATGTTGACTCCCCCCCACCCTAGAAAAAGTGAAGATGGTAGCAAAATACAGTCGATCGTGACAAGTGGAGTGTGGGTGTGAGAAGTAGTAAATTCCCGGTCTTCCGGGGGCAATACCCTCCAGCATCCAAAAGCCCCAGGTGCTCTGCAAACCCCCAAAGTTTTTTCCTGCCCATCTTAATTTTGGGGCCCCCTGTCCCCCCCTTCCCGTCTTCCTCCATTGGAAAACATGTTCATGTCTCCCCCCTATCACCCTTTTTCAAAAAGTGGATCCCGCTACAATTTTTCTAGGGGAATTAAAGAAATTTTGCTTCCCCGTGTTTGGGGGCCCCTATACACATAAAGGGAAAAATCTCACTCCCCGTGTAAGAGCACCCATGCCCATCTACCCTCCTATCTGATTTGGATTTTAATCCTGCTCGGAGGTTCTTTGTGAGTATTAACACCCCCCCCTTTCCATTGACTGCTGGGGAACCTAGACCTCCCCCACCCAGACCTCTTCATCCTGAAGAAATCTTTCCCCCCCCGATGAGTCCCGGAGAGCGCCACGTCGGCTTTCAGCCTTTTTAGGGACGCAGCACCATGAACTTTTTTTTAGGTGACCTTAACCCCCTTTACATTCCAATTACTATGGTATGAATGAAGTCTGCGTGTGGGAAAATTCCTAGCCTTGGGGGGCCTCGCCTCCGACGGATTTAACATAGAATACATTTAAAAATAACATTTTCATAACAAGTAAAGCTATGGAAATTCCCTTTTTTTCAAAAGTGCAAGTGATTGCAGTAAATATTCCCAAGAAGAGCCAACATTCCAACATTTAAAACCCCCCCCAATAGCACCCCTGGTAGCACAGCATCGACCAGGGGTGCTAAACGGTGTGAGACTTCACTTTTTTCCGGGGAAGTGACATTCCATCTCTTTCCCCCCCCCCCCCCACCCCCCCGGAGGGCCCACAGAGGTTAAGTCCACCTGAATTAAGTTGGGGCAACAAGGTCTATTTTTTAGGGCTCGTGCCCTAAACCCCCAGCTCCCCCTAGGGAGACGCAAATGAAGGTCAATTTGCTTTCCAAATTTCTATATGAGCCATTAGTCCCTAAAAAGAACAAAGAGAACAAAAAAAGACACGGATAGAGTTAAGAATCCCCTTATCGGTCTCTCTCTTGACTCCGCCGACTCAGAAGACCGCGGGCCCCACCCTCCGAACTTGCTGAAAGCGGGGGTACTTCCAGGTGGGAGATTTCTTACGAGCTGGAACAGCCCCAAATTTTCTCAGTCTTTCCGCCCATTCTCCTCATCGACATCGAAGGGGTCTGTGGAGTACATGGATGGTTTTCCCTTTGGGGGGATTTTTTTTCTTTGCCCTGGCAGGGGCCCCCCCCCCCAAAAAGCGAGCCTCTTCGGGTGAATAAAAGGGGATATGTTTCCATTCTTTTTGGGAAAATTTTCGGATGGGCTGGAAGGAGCGCATATTTTGTTTTGTTATGGGAATAGTTCCGTGCAGGGGTGCAAAAGACCTTTTTTTTTTTAGCACCCCAGCCGAGAAGTCCCAAATACAAATCCTGGGAACCTCTAATAAGGGGTTTAGAGTTCCGCCTTTGAAGGGTCTAAGGAGGCCGCTTTGTCCGCAAAGTTCAGTATTTAATAATAACTTTCTTGGCCTTTCTTGTACGCTTGAGGGATGGATGGATCAGCGGTTTTGGGAAACCTTCTGTCTGGGCCCACCCATGGCCCTCAACTTTACACTGTGAGGTAAGTTTAAGGGGGGGGAGTTCTGATTCACACAACCTGTAATCTTTTTTTGGGATGGACTGGGCAGGCCCACCAACGGAGATTGTTTCGCTTATCTATTTTCGGGATCGCTATTTTATTCCGAACGTTTGTTTTCGTATATAGATCCGAATTTGGAGTGGGGGTTGTCAGCTGGCCCTAGGGGGCCCGGCTCTTTTTTTTTGCTTTTTCCAAACCTTGGAGTGTAATTGCAGTCTTTAATTTGCTTGAGAGGGAAGAAAAATTGGGGCAGAGTTCTTTGGGTATCTGGGGCGAGTTCCCGACCACCTCCCACCGCTAAAGTTTCTTTCAAGGGTGCGCTCTCTGGGGTTCCCCCACTCGACGTTTCATCACCTGGGGTCTGGTTTTTCCGGATCGAGTCCGTCTGGACGGTGAGGAGGTGGTGGGAAAGGGGGGTTTCCCCTAATTGACTCGTCTCCCCCTTTACGGACTGATCGCCCTCCCGCTTTTTACTTTGTATTTTTTTCCCTCTTGTGGAATATTTCTCCATATGGTATGATAGGACGGTTTTAAATGGCCCGCACTTCTTCTTAGGCCACTAGATGGGGCTTGGGAGATCCTAAAGAAGGGGGCTCCGTGCGCCTGCCGGGGCTGGGCATGGCTGCTGTGATGTGGGAACTGGGAAGGAGGCCCCAGGGAGGTCGCCCCTGTATTTTCAGCGTTCCCCCCTGGTAATTAGAGAGTATTTTCCCCCAGGTGGGGAAGTGGGGTGATTGCCCCTAGTTCTCCCCCCGGGGTTTAAAAAAGGCCGCCCGGGGGGGCCCAAATTCCGCCACCAAAGGTCCCTTGGCCCCCCGGCTAATTCCAGGAACACTATCCTTTCTCCCACCCTTTTTCTCCTCCTCGAATCCGGGCTCTCTTTCAGGCCACCCCAGTCGTTTTCGCCTCCATATTTCCTCCTCCCTCCTTCCCTTTGTTGGGCCTGAATTTCCTGCTGCCCCCCCACCCAATCACTTCCTACCCTCTGACGATGGATTTCCCCCGGTCCCCTTATCGGGGGCCTTCACCCGCTTTCCGGGCCCATCCGCTCCCTTTTATACCCCCTAGGTTTAATTTGGGTTTTTGGGGGGGGGGGGGAATTATGATAGATGGGGGGGAAAAGTGGTGGATATTCTTGTGTGGAAAAATACTTGGGTTAAATATATATGGTGCTTAAATTTTCCCCCCTATAACCCCTCCTAATTTACTACCCCGATCTAATTTTTCCCTTCCTATGGTTTTTTCTGGCCCCACCCCTAAATTCGAGGGGAAAGGGGCTAACTTTAATTATGGCGCCCCACTCTGGGAAATTTTGGGGAAACCCCAAAAACACCTGGAGTTATGTGGGCAGCCCCCCTACCCGGCTAAGGTTACTGGGGCACCCCCCCTCCTGGCTATTACTGGGGGCGCCCCACTACCTGGCTAGTTATGGGGCCCGCCCCCTACCGGCAGTTAAGGGGGGAGCCCCATACCGGCATTCTGGGGCGGCCCCCCTACCTGGCCACAGATATGGTAGGGGGGAAGGGGGGGGTTTTGGTAAATTTTTGGGGAAAAGGTGTTTTTGGCCCCCCCTTTTGGGGCGGGGGAGGTGATGGGGGAGAATGAGTTTGGGGGAAATATGGGTTTGGGGAATTAAGGGGGGCCCCCCATTTTAAAAGGGAAAGGGTGTTTTAAAAAGGGGGCCCAAAACCCCAAGCAAAATTTTTTTTGGGAAAATGTGGGGGAAAAAGGGTGGGGGAAAAAAGGGGGGGTAAAAGGGCAACCTAGGGGAAGGCAAATTTTGGGGATAACCCGAAGAAAAGGGGAAAAAAACCCCCCGGGGGGGATGGAGGGAAAGGGTTTTTCTGGTATTAGGAGGGAGAAAAGGGGAGGGGGTGGGGGAGGTTAACGGGCCCTCCTCTATTATGCCGCCTGCCTTACCCCTGGCTAATTACTGGCCCACCTGCTAATTAGTCTGAGCTGACATGGCTAATTACTATGAGGGACCTAGGCTAATGATTACTGGCGGCAGCCCTAGCTAACTGGCAAATTACTGGAGGCAGCCCCAGCTACCTGGCTAGTTACTGGGGGCAGCCCCAGCTACCTGGCTAGTTACTGGGGGCAGCCCCAGCTACCTGGGATTTTACTGGGGGCGGCCCACGCTACCTGGCTAGTTACGGGGGCAGCCCCAGCTACCTGGCTAGTTTACTGGGGCAGCCCCCAGCTACCTGGCTAGTTACTGGAGGCAGCCACTACCTGGCTAATTACTGGTGGCAGCCCCAGCTACCTGGCTGATTACTGGGGACAGCCCCAGCTACCTGGCTATTTACTGAGGACAGCCCCAGCTACCTGGCTAGTTACTGGGGGCAGCCCCAGCTACCTGGCTAGTTACTGTGGGCAGCCCCAGCTACCTGGCTAGTTACTGGGGGCAGCCCCAGCTACCTGGCTAGTTACTGGGGGCAGCCCCAGCTACCTGGCTAGTTACTGGGGGCAGCCCCAGCTACCTGGCTAGTTACTGGGGGCCAATTACAGGGGTAGGCCCTGTCTACCTACCAAATTAATGGAGGAAGGCTCTGTTTACCTAACTAATGGGGGTCTACCTATTTACATGCCACTTATCTGACATTTTTTAATTTCTAATTTTTAGGGTCTAACATACGCTGTTTGGGGAATTAATAGGAAAGAGAAGTGACCGGGAGAAGAAGAAATTGCATTCTGTACCGGACAGAGAAAAAATGGAAGGGAACAACTCATCAGGGAAGACGTCATGGAGGTTTGGGCCAGATGCAGAAGAAAAGGAGAAGAGAACAACTCCCATCAGAGATGACGTCTCCTGTGAGTCGCTGCTGTCAGGGTCATTTTACTTCTGTGTTGAATCAGTGCTGTATTCATGTGATGGTGACCTGACTACTGGGGATGTGATTGGTGGGGTTGTAGGTTGGTGCTTATGTAGTGTCAGTGTGGGCTTGTCCCTGATTGTAACGCAAGTACACACCTGACTCTGTGACGAGGGATTTCTCTGCACCACTGTTTCTCTCTTGCTTGTGTTTAGGGAGCTCTCACACGGAGCGGTTTTGGTGCATTTCTTGATGCGTTTTTTGTGCAGAAATTTACAGCATTAACCGCTCTGCCTTTCTGCACAACAACGCACCAAAAACACATAAAAAATGAACCAAAAAAGCTCTGTGATCCGGCATACAATGTTCTGATGCTATTCTAATAATTGAGGTATCTGATAATTTTGGAGTCTGGCCTGGGATAACATTATCAGTATCTAGCTGTTTGTTACACTAATCCTAAGCCTGTAAGGCTATGTCTACATGACATAGAAAAACAATCGTATTTTTGGCAGATTTAGGATCCTAAAACCGCTAAAATACGATCCTTCAGGCAGCCCATAGACTTTAATAGATAAAACGACCTGTAACCCCACACTCGTCTTTTCCGCTCCTTCGGGTCCACATATTATACAACATTTTGATAATATCCGCCATTTTGAGTTTCCCTTTGGTTTCCCATACAAATCGTTTTGATAGCGCAGAAAAAAAAACGAGAAGTAACCGTGGTTTTGGCGCAAAACAGTGACAAAAACTGCGTTTTCATTGGACAAAAAGCGGTCAACTTTCGACGGTTTTTTCCGGCCGATTACCATCCTAAGAGCCGTTTATACAGCAAGGACAAAACCCCCGGCAGTATATCCGACCGGGTATTTAACCGGGTTTGGGGCCTTTCCCCACGGCGCCGGGGAAGCTTTTCTCTGAAAAGGCAGAAAAAGCCCCCCCCCTTAAATTTTCACTTCCACATATTCCCTCTGAAAACCGAAAAAGAAGGGCTTTTTGAATGTTTTTCGGCGGCCCGCGGGGGGAAAAACCCGCTAGCGGAAAATTCGTGCAGTGGGACAGAGGGGGAAACTGCTGCACGGGTTTTGCCATAAGCCCTTTGTGCTTTTTTTTTAAAAACCTGTTTTTATAGGTCGCAAACCGCAAACGTCTAAAAAACCCACCCCGCAAACCTTGCCGGGGGACATGCCCAAGGGTGAAAAGGACATTTATTTTTAGCTGTGTCCTAATTTTCTATGGGGACCTTTTCTTTCTTATTTCTTTCTAGAATCTGGGTTACTGTAAAATCAACCTCCAATGTCAACATCAACTCAGACTGTTGATGTGTCCCTCCCTGGTGATCCACATTACAGCTCTGTCTGTTTAGATTGGCTACTGTGAAGAAGCACAAGCTCACCACAAGCTCACTATTACAATGCAATGATGTAATGAGTGATTGAAAGATACACTGGGAACATCCTATTGTGCTCATTCTCCAGGAAAAAAATGGAAATACTTCATCACATCTAAGAAAACTGCATCCCAGAAAACCTATAAAGTGGTTATAAATAAAACACTGATAAAATGCAATATCAGGGCATAGTCGGCTCTTCACTTCATATGTTGTAACCATACGTCTTATTCACTCCTTGCCAACTATTCCTATTTGTAGCTCACCTTGCCTGGCTCCATCGACGAGTCCGATGAGGTTCTGTGGCTCCAGACAATGTTCGTGTCCATTCGCTATCACAGAGCTCAGCTTCTCTCCCCCTAACACAAACCCTATATATCACAGAGCTCAGCCCTCCCTTTCATAAAAAACCCTATAATCACAGAGTCACTTTTCTCCCCTATCACAAAACCTATATATCACAGAGCTCACTCCCCCTCTACATATAAACCCTATATACAAAAGAGCTCAGCTTCTCTCCCTATCATAAACCCTATAACCCCAAAGCTCAGTTTTCCCCCCTTACT